>QEYB01001526.1:0-36912 GCA_017562135.1 Dipylidium caninum | reverse complement strand
CGATTTTTGGCAAAATAGTTAGTGAATGCAATCAGCCGATTCGAATTTGTGCGAGGTTCCGAACAAGCGCCTGTCTTTGTTTTCATTGCACTTACGAACCGTTATCCCGTATGCCTTTCCATCAGTCATCCACCGATGGACACAGTATTCTCTCAAATAACCCAGAAGACAACTCGTATTTGGTGCATGTCGAACTCAGTCCCCGTGGCTTAGTTCTCTCTACCTAACCACACTCGCCTCGCTAATTGCGCAGTTAGAAAAATCATTAGTCGGCGTTTCCAATTCCGCCATTTTCTCATTAAGACGCCAAATGCTGTTAGCATCCTTGTCCCGAAAAAGATGAACAACAACACGGCAATTTTGTACACCGGAAACCACGGTATTGGGCACCGTATGAGACAGTCAGTTTACAATCTATCCGCATCGGTCTGTGCTCAACACTGGTCATAATCATTGTAACCTCATCATCCTTTAAGTGATAATGCTCTGCGCCTCTGTTGTTCAAAAACAACGCGAAACTCACCTTTCAAGGGTTGGAGTACACTATCTCGACAATTGAATAGAGTCTTCGAGACATTGACTGCTTCATGGAAGATGAATTTGGGATGTCAGTTAATAAACACTGCGTAAATTGTGGGAATCTGCCTCTCACAATCTTTGATAAAATACTCCTCACGCATGATTCGCTCAATCGCTTTGAAGGAATGAATCCGTAATTAAATCTCTTTATCTGCACTTTTCATTATTTTTTGCGTATAATATTACTTACTTTATTTATTGATTGGTGTTTAATGGTTTTGTTGTTCTGGGCATCCATCATTTGTTTCTCGTGTATCTCATCCACTCTCTTTATCTTTTCTTCTCGCAATACCAATATGCTGATCCTGCATCTGAGGACATGTTATCATTTTGCCCAAAATACGATTTTTGTCATCTTTACTGACACATGAGATTGCAGACTAAAAAGTTAGTTATAAGTAGTTGGGTTTTTCCAGATACCCCCACCTCGCAGAGACGCAGATTTTCACTTCGGTCTCAATGCGAAGACTAACGAACATTTTTTCTACACACATCTGCTGAGTTTATCAGAGACCACTAATTGGCACAAACTATCCGAGCTTCGATTACAGTTTATTGTACTATCGGAATCCTTTGACTTCGGTTGACATGTGGCAGAAGTTCATCTTCCGTTCCACGTCTTCAAGTTTCGTTCCATTTTTGTAACCTCGAGTTACAGACCTTCCTAGCTTACACTTAAGCGTCGTCGAAATTGTGATTAGCTACACCTTCTCTTTCCGACTCAATGCAAGGCTAATGAATGCAGAGCGTGCGATCCTCCACCCTGAACCCATCCTCGGGTAATTCGGGAAATTTACACGTGACCCTCCCATTTAGGAACAAACTATCGTCGCCATTTTCCTCTATCCGATTCAATTTCCTACTTATCTCACTTATATCCAGCCAGTTCGCTGTCACGAATTTCACTTCCGCCCTCCTGTGCAACAATCTCGAATTCGAGGATAAGAAGAAATCCCACCTCCTGCTCGAGCTAAGTAACAGTTGGGAGCAGTAACAAACTGCAGCTTTCCATTTCCTTTGGCTTCTCCTACACTTGCACACATACAATGCAAGTTGACTCGAAATAGTCTTCCTCTTCCCATAGCACAGCCTGTCGACACTGAAGCGGCAGCAAAAAGGACTTAATGGATGTGCCACGTGCCAGACTCCTTGACAATGGGCAGGCTCACAATTTTCCTCGTCTAGTAGGAACGCTTAATGACACACCAGTTGACTCTACATGCAATCATCTCTTAAGTCCGATGACATTTTCCCTAGCCTTGGTATGGTAGTGAATATCACCTTCTACATTCATTAACCGGTGACTTACACAGCATCATCAGTGCGTCTCGTTTGCCCGCCAAATAGCTGTATCTTAAGAGAAGAACGTGAAAATCACCCACGGGAAAGATCTGCTTCGGCTCACCATACGCATAGGTCTACCAACCCAACATCGGGCGTCTGAACCTGATCACCAATATTCTCTCGCACCTATTTCACTACGAGTTCCCTTAAGGAGGTTCAATCTTACCATCAACCGTCATTCCTTTGCCTTGCGGTCCCCCAACCCTGTCCATCTTCATCGATCTGCATTGCATTTGACACTGACCACATGAATACAGCTTTATCTTTCATCTCGTCTCGATATCCCTTGAATCTCCCATGCACCAGACACAGGCTCTCCTCCAAACCCTATTGAGTGAGACCTCTATTCGTTGAAATAACAATACGGAGTCAGCCATCCCTCAACGAAGATCATCCTAAGTTAAATTTTGACGCAGAATATTAGATAAGAGGACAAATTTCATCAGAGTGTCAAAGTTGCAGACTGCCAATCCAAATATGCGGGAGGTTTGTAGATCGGCACAAATGGATGTGAGCCACCGACATGAACTGTCGGGGATAACCGACGAACACTCAGCAACCAATCTCTCTAACATTACTATGCGTCAACATCCGCGACTTAATTAATTGCTGTGCATGGTCCTTTCAAGTTCACCCACGTATCAACAGCTCAGTTGGGACTGACAAACCCATACCCCATGTTATACTTTCCAGAGCACCGCACGATTCTCGTACCAGCATGTGATTCCACCGCAGCCCATAATAATGTATGAAGCAAAAGCGCGATCGACATGTCATTTAACCGATCTAGTTGCAATTGGCAGAACAAACACTTCCTTAGATTTGTCTGTAAAGCTTACCGTGGAAGCCCTTAAGATGTATTAGCAAAAACTGGACATTTTGGCGCTAACTTTGAATCTCGTACTACGACTGGAGGTCCAATCGTATGTAATGTGGTATAAACTGCGTTTAACTTGGAGCCGCATTATTGTCAACTTCTTAGTCACCTTAAAAAATAGACTGTCTTCTAAATGTTTGACTTGTCGGATTCATCCCTTAATTTTGACACAATGAATGACGACCCTGGGAGAGAATTAATGAGAAAGTTGAGCTGCATAACCAATTGTTTCAGGTGAGAGGGCAAAGCATGAATCAATCAAATGCTTTGATGTTAACCGTTCTACGCCCCATGACGGCTCGCTCGAAAACTTCCTTGTAATATTCCCAATTTAAGTTGGGATCCCACACTCCTGCCTCGTGAAATCCGTCCCTTACTACATCCGGCAATGATCACGCATTCCTGGCCACGTCGCCACACCGTTATATTCTGTCAATGCAACCACTATTGCTGGAATTTGACATCTTTCTGGATGATATATTCTGCCGACTTGTTAGGTATCGCCGGGGCGAGGGCGGTCGTAGGGAGACTAATGCTGAGCCTTGCCACTATAAAATTCATCAGCGCCAGATGGATAGTGTCGGTTCTGAGATATGCTGGTGGAGTGAGTGCAATCATTCCTACAAACGGGCGTTTCAACATTCCAAGCCCAAAAACCTCTCACTATGAAACATCCCTTTCAACCACTTCTGGCTGAACACTGAGAGAGCCTGACGACAGCACTCTTAGGTTGGCCTTCCAGTTAAATGAGAGTGCACGAAAAATGTTCCAACAGCAGCATAACACCGATGAGCTGAAAGATGAGTGTTTGGGTTGATGTTGCGGTCTCTCCTGGCAATAGCCTTATGTAATGGCACGCGATCAACAACGGCATAATTCATGATGAAATCGTACGGTGTTGTTCGCATTCTTCACCTATTTCACTGTGCAGCATCTGCAGCACGTCGTTTATGATATTCACGGAATCTCTCGCCGGACGGGGGGGGGGGGGGGTGGGGGGGGGGAATCGCGAGGCGTGTAATTCGGTCGAATGGGGTGTGGTTGCAGGTCAGACGAGAGACAGGGAATTGTCTTGCCTAGCGAGAGACTTTGAGAATGAGGATGGCGGACCGCAGGATATGAAGAACACAGAGAGCGAACGGCATCATTAGGGTTGCGTGGGCGAGACGAGCGCACGAAGCGGGGCTATAGAATAAGCTCACCGAGTGAATCAGTCTCGATCGGGGCGTTGTGCGTCCGATGCAGGCTGGTCCACTGAGGGAGAGAAGAGGGCAGGGAGGAGTGGTAGGAAGAGGTGTTCTGCGAACGGTGTACTCTTGAACTGCTCGTCACGGGATTGGGTCACCTGAATTGAATGCATTGGGGCGTCTTGACAGAAGCAAGCCATCACCCCCCGTTTGCTCCTGTGTACCCTAATCACTTCGTCTATTAGTATGATTGCACGTACACAAAATGCAGTTGGACCACATTTCCATTCCCTTATGAGCCTGTCTTTCTCCTTCCGCTAGGCTTACACCGCACTTCCCAACCACTTTTGGGCTTGCTATGCAACTCGTTCCTCTTCCCAGGCCTCCACGCCATCCTGCCTCATGTATAGAACAAGGAGCGATGCGAGAGGCATGTATGACCGTAGCGGCAAATCACGGGCGCTGTGGCGAGTGGCAGGGAAATGAGATGCGGGGGGATAGCTACCGGTGGTGTCGGGCCAATGGATTGTAGTCAAGGTAGAGCTTGATGATGTTGAAGTGGTTCTCACTTATATTTCCTGCCACAGCTTCCACTAGAGTTGTGGGTATGTTGACAAGTCGTATCTTCCACATATATACACACCATATCTAGCAAGTTAAGTGTGCCTCCACGGGCCGTCTGCAAATCCTCCTCCTCCTCCTCCTTCATTCTTGTGCTAAATCACAGTTGCCGCAACGCCTTCCTGTAATGGTCTAGGTTGCGCAGGAGGGACGCACGATTGCTCCTATCCACCTACGGTGCCCACTGCCGCCTCTCTGACCACTACGCCCTTAATCATTTCCCTCGCGCCCTCAAAACCGGAGCACGAGTGAAAAGGCAAGAACGTTGGGAAGGGTGCAGCCAAGTGGTGAAATGAATACTGTATTCACGCGAAATTGGTTGCAGTGTAAGATCATCACTGAGGCAGCTCGGGGGTGCATTCGATTAATCGTGAAACACAAAAGACGAATAAGTGGGGGGGGAGTGGGGAGACGGAGAGAGGACGTTGTGGGTAGGGGAGTAACTGTGCGCGGAGGGGAGGACGTGTAGGCATTATTGTCATCATACTTAGTTCATCTTAGACAGAAGGTAGTCTTTGACATGTCCGGATTTGACATTTTGCTCCAATTCCTATGGTTTCCGGGCCTACTCACCTTACTTCCCTCTTACAAAACGTCATAAGGGCACAGAAGGCAAGTCCACTCCTGCTCAAATGAGATTGAAGTATATTTATCTGTGAGACAAAGTCACGTTCTGACGGCACTTTGTCAGTGATAGATGAGCCCCTCTTGCAGAGGAATTGAATGGATCGTGCCCCCTTGGAAGATTGCTGCGACTGGTAAGAGCTGAGGACGCCTAAATGCACTGAAGCCGATATTGAGACAAATCGTGTGTGGTTTTAAGGTTATTCAAGCCAGTGAGATCCTTGACGGTGAGGGAGAAACAGTGAAGGCGAGAGTGCTTCTCTCTGGGGTCATCATGGCAGATTTGATGACCTGGTTCTCAATATCCCTGTATGCTGATGTTTGTTTCGTGAAGAAATTCACGTGAGACATCATTTCGTCTGTGTATAAAGGACCTCACCCCACCGCCCATATCACCTGTTCAGGAATACGGAAGCAGAAGAAGTAGAGTTGGAAAGATGTATATGCGAAGTCCCAGTCCCCGGCCTGACACTTTTCACCTCCTCCTTTGGTGGAGGAAATGTATCTACTACTCACACCCATTTGTCGGGCACACGATCTCAGGTTCGCCAGCGGCACTCTTCACCTTGTATACAGACGGTGTCTGTGCTGCCCACACCTTACGTCTCAACCACTGTGTGTATCTGTGTGGTCATCTGTCATCGGATGCTGTGCCCCACTTATCGATCCCAAGGAGAACAGCTGGGGCATTGCCTCAGAAGGTGGGGCGCACATATAATTGCTCAAATCTGGTCAACGACCCATTTTGACAAAAAGTCATATCGGTCTGGCTCCAACCCGGCCTGAGAGGGTATGAAGATAAATGAGACATCTCAGCTCAACCAGCAACCATTTGCCCTTCAAATGTCGCGCGTTGGCTACCAATCCATTGGTAAACTCCTACCACAGCGCCATGTGTCTGACATCACTTCCCTACCTCCCATAATGCCATAGCTAACTCATTTCTTAATTGCCTGCCCTTAGACAATTTAAAATGTTCTCATTGCGCCGAACATTAAAAATTCATTAGTTTTGCCCCAACAACCTCTAACGCTGTGGGGGTAAAGTGCAAAAATGGTTAAAAAGCAGTGCCGTCTTCTGAAAACAGTTTACCAAGGAACCAAGAAATTACTCCTGTCTACTCGTGTGATGGAGGTGAGGTAATGTCAACCTCTGATGATATTTTACCATCCATCACAATAATTACAGCCGAAGGTGCACAGTATAGGCGCATCGGACGTAGGGATCGACTCTGCTGCTTGTGACGCTGCTTTCTAACTGCTGCGTGGCGAACGCTCTGCACATACTGATGTCGCCCTCCTTCTACCCGTGTTACTGCGTCCCACAAATGTACTCGAAAGGGTGCGTGTTACGAGAGTGTATGAGTATAGCAGGAGAGATGTTAGACGACGTGCTCCTTAGAACGCACATTTCAGAACCGTCCTCGGAGATAACGAGGGCAGAAGAGGATAATAGTGAGTATACCACGCGTACTCTTGAGCATCAGTAATGGCTGTCGATCGGAGAAAATAAGGTCGTTGCATTAAGTAATGATGAATGCAACCCGCAGGGAGGTGGTGCTCGTGGCTGAAAGCTTCATGCACATATGAGAAAGCACATTCAGATGAATGGCCTTCATGAGAAGAACTGGCATTCGGGCGTATCAAAGTGGCCCTAGTGAGCATTCTCCACTCTCGACGAACAAGCTTCATATTGCCTTCAGGGAGCATGCGAACATATTACCTGTCTACCAGTTGATTCTCACTCGTAATCGCTGGCTGAGAGTGAAAAGTCTTTAGCGACCAATAAATTATAGTAACTATTCCGAGTCTGTGATGCATTTCAGGCGCAGAGTTTCGATCACGGAGCCTGCGTCCCAAACATGGCCATCACTATGCAGCGGTTACTCCCTAGGACTGTGTGCATTTCTCCTCATTGTGGCAATCCGCCTGAGCAAAAACCACACCTTCCGCTATCATCACTTCAAATTCATCTGTTCCACCAGCCACCGTCTGGTCCCCACCTAGTAGTATAACTCGATGCCACTATGAAGTCTCAGCTGTCACCTACTTCCCTCACCCCCACCGTCCCCCTATATCCCATATTACAATGTCCCGTTTTTTCAGAGAGTGGAATGTCCGTTCTGTTGAGTTCCATGGATGCATTCATCAACATAAAATAGTTACAAAGAAGGGGGAGGTGTTTATAATGTCTTGGGGGTAACACCAAGGGTCACGGGCAGATGAACAGGGGGTGAGGTTCCGCTGTAAGGAGACGAGACGATTTCCGCTACCCTTCGTGAAATGTTGCCGCTGCGGCCACTTCCTCATTTGTACTCCTCCAGGAATAGATGACGAACGGCATTACAATTAGTGCGAGGGCTAAAATTGGACAGCGTTTCATTTGCAGACGGAGCTGCTGAGCCGTCGGTAAGCATTGAAACATGGCATCAGATGAGGGAGGACCTGGCCAACCGCATGTCAAGCCTGTGTTGTCAACTTTCGTGAAACTAAGCTCCACTATAGTCCGAACAGGCAAAGTCTGTGGCATGAGTTGCGATTTAACACTGTGCCAGCGAGATTGTCATAAGTGTTCCACATGCAATGGGGAAAACGAAATTATGATTTCGGCTTCATATTTTAGGAAAAAACACTTCCAATGTGCAATGGTTTGAGAGTCTGGAGACGCTGGTCTGCCACGGACGTTAAAGTGCTTCCCAACATCTCGTGCACAGAGAGAATCATCTATTATAGTACGAGAGAGTGGAGCCTCGTTGGAGTGAACATGAGAAATGATTTGTTTTCGTGGATGTCACTGGTAGAGAATATCAGTGCATCCAATTTGCCTGCATGCTCGGCTCATCTGGTGCCGGCACATCCACATGGTCTCAGTGCTTGAAGTGGAGTGTATAAAAAGCACCACTGTGCTTGTCCAGACATTCTTCATAGCAGAACTGTCTCTTTGGTTTTCACAATGTACCCACGATATTTCCGCTGTGCCCTCGTCCCCTACTCCTACGCCTACACCCCTTCGACTCCAGTCGCCGTCGGCTACACCAGTGGTTGTGGCGACAGTCTCGGTTTGTGGCACGCACCATACGCCGTAGAAACGTACGCCATTGCCGCTCCTGTGGTAGAATATCTGCGAACCAAGTGGTGGGATATCGCATGCCTGTCATAAGTGACTGCGATAGCTGCATGGGCACAGGACAGTTCAAATCGTCTGATTGAGAAGAGCTTTTTCAATTTTGCTGTACGAACTCATGACTTCATCCTACAAAGCCATCTAAAACCCTAAATCCTAATGGTCTCCGCATTTTGCCCTCACCCAGTTACTCCGTCTTGCATCCCCCCCATCCTATCCTATCCTATCCTATCCTATCCTTCTCCGGACTATCTCCACCTCTGCCCACTTTGTCTGCTATTGTCTCTCAGTAAATTGTCGCGTCTTTATCCACTTCTCTCTTCACTACTTTCCGCTCCGGTAGTGGCGTATCGTCATGCCATCAAAGTTAACGTCTTAAACCCTTCCGATGCTTCATTACCGAGGTTAAATTGGTCATGCACTCTTGAGTTGCCGAGCATCTCATTCATGACCTTGCCTCTGTCGACCATTTGACGTTTTGCGCAAGTGTGAGACCAGTGCGATATGAGGGGTTGACTCCCTCTTAAGAAGCGACTGAAGCAACCGAGTTAATCAGCAGAAGGTTTGCTCCATCGCCTTCCCTTCTTCGCCCCTTTGATGGCACAGCGGCGAATTTGGATTTGGGATGTCGCTAGAATATACGCGCGATGGCATAATTCGCACCCACGGTAGCCTGTGACTCTTTCAGTAGTGGATAGGCGGGAAGCCACTTTGGACGCGAGAAGATGCCGCTCTTAAGATTGACAACAGCGTCTGCATCGTGTTGAATGTTTCATTCTTCACACTATCCTCCGGTCACCGCCTCTGCTGCCTCTGCTGCCTCTGCTTGCCTTCTGCTGCCTCTGCTGCCTCTGTGGCTCAGTAATACTATATTTGTTATGCTTCCACATATTATACACACCATATCTAGGCAAGCAAGTGTGGCCTCCCACGTGGCGCGTCCCTGTAAAATCCTCCTCCTCCTCCTCCTCCCTCTTCTACTCCTCCGTCATGTTTGCTTTTGCTAAAGTCACAGTTGCCGCAACGCCTGCCTGAAGGTCTAGTTGCGCAGAGGGACGCACCGATTTGCTCCTATCCACCTACGTTGCCACTGCCGCTCTCTGACCACATCACGCCCTCGAATGCATTCCCTTCGCCCCTCAAAACCACACTATTGAAGAAAGGCAAGGAACGTTGGAAGGGTGCACACAGCCAAGTGGTTGTAAATTGAAATACTATGTCACGCACAATTGGCATTTGCAGGTGTGTGAAGGCGTCATCACTGATGTCACTCGGGGTAAGCATTCGATTATCGTGAAACGCAAAATGACGATGAAGTGGGTAGGGACGGCGAAATGACACTTGTGGAGGGGGAGAGAGGACTGCGTATACGTGTGGATGCGCATTATTGTCATCATTACTTAGTTCATCTTAAGACCAGAAGGTAGTCTTTGACATGTCCGGATTTGACATTTTGCTCCAATTCCATGGTTTCCGGGCCTACTCACTTACTTCCCTCTTACAATACTCATAAGGCTCACAGGAAGCGCAAGTCCTGATCTCTGCTCAAAATGAGACGAGTATTGAAGTATATTATCTGTGAGAACAAAGTCACGTTCTGACGGCACTTTGTCAGTGATAGATGACCCCTCTTGCAGAGGAATTGAAATGGATCGTGCCCCTTAGAGCTGCTGCGACTGGTAAAGCTGAGGACGCCTAAATGCACTGAAGCCGATATTGAGAGCAAAAATCGTGTTGGTTAAGGTTATTCAAGCCAGTGAAGATCTTGACGGTGAGGAGACAGTGAAAGGCAGGTGCTTCTCTGGGGTCATCATGCAGATTGATGACCTGGTTTCTCAATCCCTGTATGCTGATGTTTGTTTCGTGAGAAATTCACGTTTGAGTACATCAGTTCGTCCCTGTTATAAAGACCTCACCCACCGCCATATCACCTGTTTTCAGGAATACGGACAGAAGAAGTTGAGTGGAAGATGTATATTGCGAAGTCCCAGTCCCCGGCCTACACTTTGCACAGCCCTGCCGCTTTGGGGAGGCAAATGTATCTACTACTCACCCATTTGTCGGGCAACGATCGCAGTTGCGCAGCGACCTTCCTTGTAACAGCGGTGCTCGTGCTGCCCACACCTACTGTCTCAACCACGTGGATCTGTGTCCGTCATTCTGTCATCGGATGCTGTGCTTCCCCACTTATCGATCCCAAGGAGAACAGCTGGGGGCATATGTGCCTCAAGAAGGTGGGCACAATAATTGCTCAAATCTGGTCAACGACCCATTTTGACAAAGTAGTACCATATCGGTGCTGGCTCCAACCCGGCCTGAGAGGAATGAAGATAATGAGACATCTCAAGCTCAACCAGCAACCATTTGCCCCTTTCAAATGTCGGCGTTGGCTACCATCCATGGTAAACTCCACACAGCGTCCCATGTGTCTGACATCACTTCCCTACCCCTCCCATAATGCCATAGCTAACCCCATTTCAAATTGGCCTCCCTTGAGACAATTTAAAATGTCTCATTGCGTACGAACATTAAAAATTCATTAGTTTGGCCCCAAACAACCTCTAACGCGTGGGGTAAAGTGCAAAATGGTTAAAAAGCAGTGCCGTCTTCTGAAACAGTTTACCAAGGAACCAAGAATTACTCGTCTAACTCGTGTGATGGTGAGGTAATGTCAACCTCTGATGAATATTTTACCATCCATCACAATAATTACAGGCCGAAGGTGCACAGTAATAAGGCACATTCGGACGTAGCGATCGACTCTGCTGCTTGTGACGCCTGCTTTCTAACTGCTGCGTGGGCCGAACGCTCTTGCACATACTGATGTCAGCCCTCCCTTCTACCGTGTTAACTAGGGGCGTCCACAATGCTACTTCGAAAGGGTGCGTGTTACGAAGAGTGTATGAGTATAGCAGGAGAGATGTTGACGACGTGCTCCTTAGAACGCACATTTCAGAACCGTCCTCGAGATAACGGGAGGGCAGAAGAGGGGAATATGAGTATACCACGCGTACTCTTGAGCATCAGTAATGGCTGTCGATCGGGAGAAAATAGAGGTCGTTGCATTTAAGGTAAGTGATGACGCAACCCGCAGGGGAGGTGGTGCTCGGGTGGCTGAAAGCTTTCATGCACATATGAGAAGCACATTCAGATGAATGGATGAGAGAACTGCATTCGGGCGTATCAAAAAGTGCACCCTAGTGAGCATTCTCCACTCTCGACGAACAAGCTTCATATGTGCCTTCAGGGAGCATGCGAACATTTTACCTGTCTACCAGTTGAGTTCTCACTCGTAATCGCTGGCTGAGAGTGAAAAGTCTTTAGCGACCATATTATAGTAACTACCGAGTCTGTGAGGATTTCAGGCGCAGAGTTTCGATCAACGGAGCCTGCGTCCCCAACATGGGCCATCACTATGCAGCGGTTACTCCCTAGACTGTGCATTTCTCCTCATTGTGGCTTCCGCCTGAGGAAAACCACACCTTCCGCTATCATCACTTCATCATCTGTTCCACCAGCCACCGTCTCGTCCCCACCTAGTAGTAACTCGATGGCCACTATGAAGTCTCAGCTTGTCACCTACTTCCCTCACCCCACCCCGTCCCCGTATATGCCATATTACAATGTCGCCTTTTTTTCAGAGAGTGGAATGTCCGTTCTGTTGACTTCGGCATGGATCATTCATTCAACATAAAAATGTTACAAAGAAGGGGGAGGTGTTATATGTCTTGTATAACCAGGGTCCACGGCAGTGAACATGAGGTTCCGTTTAAGGAGTGCAAAATGGTGGCACGCCACCGTCGCACAAGGCTAAATAATTGTTCACGAACCGTCTATCCCAGGTTGTCGCCTCGTCTTGTCACAGTTGAAACCGTGCCCTTCACCTCATTGGAAGTTCTTGGATCGCCCTGTGTTACGGGAAGAGGGATAATTCCTTGATTCCCCATCGTCTTCCACACTGAATGAACTGCGCTTTTCTCTTCGTGTGTCCTCACCTGTTCTCATCAGTGGCGGTCTCATTTACTGTTGTTAACAAATAGCTTGTCTGCAAGTGCAATTAACTCCGAGACGATTTCCGCTACTCGTGAATGTTACCGCTGCGGCCACTTCCTCATTTGTACTCTCCAGGAATAGATGACAAACGGCATTACATTAGTGCGAGGGCTAAAATTGGACAGCGTTTCATTTGCAGACGAAGCTGCTGAGCCGTCGGTAAGCATTGGAGAACATGGCATCATGAGGGAGGACCTGGCCAACCGCATGTCAAGCTGTTGTCAACTTTCGTGAAACTAAGCTCCACTATATCCGAACAGCAAAGTCTGTGGCATGAGTTTGGCGATTTACACTGTGCCAGCGAGATTGTTCATAGTGTTCACATTGCAATGGGGAAAACGAAATTTATGATTTCGGCTTGAATATTTTAGGATAAAACCAATTGTGCAATGGTTTGAGAGTCTGAGACGGCTGGTCTGCCACGACGTTAAAGTGCTTCCCACACATCTCGTGCAACAGAGAGAATAAATCTATTATAGTACGAGAGAGTGGAAGCCTCGTGTTGGAGTGAACATGAGAAATGATTTTTTTTTGGGTGGGATGTCACTGGTAGAGAATATCAGTGCATCCAATTTGCCTGCATGCTCGTGCTTATCTGGTGCCACATCCACATGGTCTCAGTGGTGAAGTGGAGTGTATAAAAAGCACCACTGTGCTCGTCCACACATTCTTCATAGCAGAACTGTCTCTTTGTTTTCACAATGTATCCCACGATATTCCGCTGTGCCCTCGTCCACCTACTCCTACGCTACACCCTGGCGGACTCTCCAGTCGCCCGTCGGCTACACCAGTGTTGGGGGTTGGTTGGCGACAGGTCTCGGTTGTGGCAGCGCACGTATGCCGCAGAAACTTACGCATTGCCGCACACCGTGGTAGATATTGTGCGCCCGTTGGTGGGTATACACGCTGCCTCAGTGACAGTTGACGATAGCTGCATGAAGCGTTCATCGGGGATGTCCATTCATAGAAGCTACTTTGTTCACTATTTGGGTACAATCTCGTGATGCAACCACTTCCATCCAGCCATCTAAACCTAATCGCTTGGTCTCCAATAACATCTTCCCCCTCCCTTAACCTTTTCCGATTTAGGTCGCTTTTTATCTAATCCTGTCCTATCTCTAATCTATAACACTCACTATTTCCGCTCTGATCACACTGTCCTCTGCTATTGTCTCAGTAAATTTTGCGCGGTCTTTCTTCATTCACTTTTTTCTGCATTACTATGCTAACACACTGTTGCTTTGTTACTGAAGGTGTGGCTAGTCCGTACACTTGTACTTCCCAGTATCTGATGAATCTCGCAAATCTCATGGGGGCTGGTGGCAATATTTGGAAGGCACTGTTCTGCCATCTACGTTTGACGTTCTCAAGCTGCCTGTTGTCAAGCCCAGAGAGGGTGGACGTCTGACCAGGCAAGGAAAGTGGGGTGAATGCGCTTATCTGTGTGCGCACTGCATTCCACAAGCGACATTTATGCGGGAGCACAAGTAAACGTGCCATTCACGATCTTCACCAACGTATCCACTCATGCCTTCAAGTCTCTGCATCTGTCGCAATGTGAACTTAATTAGGAATTGAATCGAAGTGAGTGAAATGGCCAACTGCAATTTAAGAAGAGACCTAAGCATGCTAGTCGAAACAACAAGAAAGTTTCTTGGACATCGCTTCCTATTCTTTTGCCTGCTCGAGGTGCCGCAGTTTTTGAATTCGGATGCCGTGAGGACAGACAACCCACCATACGTCGGTGTAACGCGAGAAATGGGTAATTCGGCACCGACAGAACAGGCATGGATCTGTCCAGTAAGTGGAGGTGGCGAGGCACTTCCAAAACACGGCGGGTGATGCTGTTTCGATGATTGACGACAATTGTCTCTATGGCGTGCACACGGTTCTTTCATATAGTTCCCACTACACACGTGGGCGTTAACTGTCATTGTCCTTAATTCGGTACCTTATGGCTATGCGCGAAATCTATCATGTACCGACCTAGAAGTACTAAGCGCACTCTCGAGATCTCACACGCGTGTGAGGAGGAGATAGTTCATACCGACTGCGGTTTCAAAATTACGTGCCGCGGCCGTCATTTTTACATAAGTGGCTGCGATGACCGAACAGGGTCGAATAAAAGACGACTCATACAATTTTTGAATTACACCACTAGCAAATTCTGCGGGTAGGATACGGGTGGTTGTCGGTCCTGGGCAGACACTGGCAGACGGGTCGTATATTTGACCGTTCAGATGTATTGCTGAAGGGTGGTATAATTATTCATTTAAGGCAACAATTAGTAGGCATAAAGGTGTGCGCCCTTGATGTTCTGGTACTTCGCTTACCCTTCCCTCTCACTTCGGGCCAATGTGGGAGGGTAAGTAAGCGAATGCGACTGATGTCTCAGCGATGCATTCACACAACGGGTGCATGCGGTGGACCATATACGCACGCACATCTCCCTGAAGAAATGCGTACTAACCTGTTGCTACCCCTCATCGCAGCATTGGAGTGCTCTCCTGAGTGGCCCGATAAGTGCGAGCGGCATCTCACTCTCACGCGCGCACGCGCTCGCGCTCTAGATTTCTGCCATCACTGAATATTCTGAATCAACATGGTCGTCTAGCCCATGAATGACCTCCTCACACAGCCCTCACCAAGCAGTCACACGCAGTCAAGTAC
Organism: Dipylidium caninum; assembly: GCA_017562135.1. Classification (NCBI taxonomy): domain Eukaryota; kingdom Metazoa; phylum Platyhelminthes; class Cestoda; order Cyclophyllidea; family Dipylidiidae; genus Dipylidium; species Dipylidium caninum. The sequence goes on along the minus strand of QEYB01001526.1, from coordinate 21,834 downwards.
TTGTATTGTTGGTTGTTACGGTGATGAACGCCGACTATTATCACTAACTACTCACGTCCCCTCACTCACTCATCATATCACATTACTGAGGCACAAAGCAATGACAAGGTTCATCAACACCCTGGACATATCAACTAGGCCATGGTAGCCAGTGTGTACGCACGCTCACGCATCTCACACTCTCGCTGATGGTGGTAAACGAAGATTACCAACCCATGTGCTCGAGGATTGGAGAGTCGGGAAAGATGGTTCAACGCGCAGGCAGGTCTCAGCGCGTACGGCAACACTTGGGTGTGAAATTGTCGCACTTTTTGTGTCACGTTGAAGTCAGCTCATGCCTCGGACAGTGTATGACGCGCACACTCAGCTAGGCTATCTACTATATTATTTATAGAACGCAGAAGCCATATTTCTCGAAGTCTGGATTTGGTCGACGCTATGAAGGGGTTGCTAATTTTGCCCCAGCCAACACTCGCACGCGGCGGAAACATCTACATCTCGTTCAGCATTAGCCCACATCTAATTTGGATCTGCTGATAACTTAATGAGGAAGAAACTCCTACTGTCATAGAACGAAGTCAATCAATTTTAAGGATAGATGCTCCAATAATCCATTTCGGAGAGGGTAATAAAAGGATATATGTCGTGCGAGTGAATTGAGTCAACGCGGCAGATATTCGCGGGTAAGAGTTTCAACTCGATGCGACATCGCAAGGCTCTCCAGTGTAACTATCATGCAAGTAACTGTAAAGGCGCTTGTTGATGTGCTGCTGAAAAAACCGTTGTTTTCAAGGTAGGAGCGTTCGTGCATTTGAGAGATATAGTATAGTAACTATAGCGCTAGTTAATCTAATGTGGCTGGCGCATTGTCAACACACCTACAAACGAGGCATGGCAAGCAAACTTCCACACTCACCAACGTCGCATATCCACATTGCGGAGCAGACCTTTTGCAATGCCACACAGCCAGTTTACTTCCTGTCCACTCACATTTTTATGACTAATGGTGCATTGAAAAATCTACACTTCTTTCTGACTATCGTGTTTGTTTCAACGTTGCCCCATATTAATAAAAAGTGTACCGATGCAGGCGCTGCTGTGGGGTTACAAACATGTCGCCGAGAGTGCGCAGCTGTTGTTAGGTCTGGTAAACGAGTAAGATAGTGATATGTATTCAGATATAGAGGAGTACTTTTATAGAAAGGATAGTGAGTAGAGCCCTAACACATCAGTTGGGTGATAAAGGTCTGGTGGTAAAGGGGCATGAGTAAATGGCAACCCGCCGCTAAGAGCACAGCTTTGGAAATGGTGTTAGAGTGATTAGCATAAAACCTAAGTTGGGTAAGGCATTCGGCCGGCGAAAAATCACGCGATCATGTATGCGATGATGATTGGGAAGCGGTTTTCAATGAGGACTCCTATTTCTTCCACGTCTGTCTTAGATTCCCTCCAATTGTGACACCTTCGAATGGCCAGATATCAGTCTCAGATCTCTGCCTCTTTCTTTCCTCATCGTGATGCTGCATACAATCGTCATTTAGCTCGTCGTGGCCCAACTGAGGTCACACTGTCATTCATTTGGGTGCGTCCGTGCGTGTGCAGGCGTTGTGCAGGCGTGTGCGGCTGTGCGTGCGTGTCTCGAGATGGAAGACTATCGGACAGTTTGGATGATGGCACCGAAACCCGGTAAGTAAGTAGGGGTCTTTCATGTTGAAAGCATTATAGTTAGAGATGAGACAATTGTCAGAATTAAATGATAGCAGAGCTCAACGATGTAAGCTTTCCTTACATGAAAATTAAGCCCCTTTCGAACATCTCCATTCATGTGACCGCCTCTTTTCCCAGTGAATGAAAGACGCGTCCAGCTAAAATGAAGCCCATCTCTCAGTGAATGCGTTGCACTAACCTCAACGTGTGCTGCAACCATTCTGCTTACTCTATCACCTAACAGCTACGAGGTTCCCGTTGCATGTGGATGTTGCAGCAGCTGTCACTCACACCGGCTGCCATGGCTGTGGGCGTTGTGGAGGTTGTGCCGGTTGTGGTATAAATACAGCGGTAGTTCACACTCCATGCTCCCACTGTGGCTGTGGCACCTGTCACGCCACTCTCAATTGATGGACATGGCAACCAGCTCCAAACCACTCCATCCCCCATCGGCATATCTACACTGGAATTCAAACGCAATTTACTTCGCTGCCACGTTGTCTACCACCCTATCTGTACACTGTCCCACCTTCATTTTCAGGTGCCCTGGTCTGTTGTGTGGAAGCGAGGCTTCACCTTCCCTCTGTGCTTGTTCTTTTGTTGTCGTGTGAGCAAATCCTCTAAATCACCTTCGTACGTAGACTTCGGGTGGAGAGGTATTTTGACGTCCACCCGTTCAGTTGTGGCTGATATGGAGGAGGGTGATTATCACCACTTCCTCTTCACGCCAATTGAGCCAAAGGCGAATGAATTTACCTAACACCACGTTGCTTTATACTTACCAGGTTGGTTTCGTGTTGCCTGTTGTGTTCCTCTGACAAAATTACGTGGTCTGAAACAACTCAAGCAGCCTCGACACGTAAACCGGCATTTATCCACCACATCACCATCTCGCGCGTCACTTCTCCTATAGGCTGATTGAACAACAAAGGAGTAATTTGGGAGGTCATGTGGTTGAGGCCACATGGGTAGAGAACTCGTGTTCTTGAGGTCACCCTCTGCTCATTTGCAAGTAATGTCACCTCAGTGTGAAACAAGGTCATTGGCACAGTGGCGTAGTGACCTGCCAGCACCACGACATAACTGGCTCTGTTCGCACTTTACACTCAGCACAACCAATCACTCATGGAAGGCGGATAATCAATTTATCGGGACTCGAAATTGCCCTAGTATATCGCCAAATCTGCTACTTCTGCTCCCAATATTTACTACGCTCCCAACAACTTAGTTCTCAACTGTGTCCGAGGTAGCGGCAATTGGAAGAGATCATTGGCGCTTGTTTTAAACTCGTAATGCCTGCAGATCAAACCTTAATGTGATCGAAAGTAAGGTTCATATTAACTTCTGTTCTTGCATTACTACTTCACCCAATGAGTGTACCCATAAATTTGGCAATTTGTTCGATTTGTTTAATTTCTAAATGCCAACCATGCATGCCAAGAAAGTGGGCCGAGTCATGCACGCTTCCCACTGTTGCTTCTTCTCATCGACGCCAACTCTTCCGCAGTGCTCAACGGAGTGAATGGGATAGGTACGGACGTCGTCTCAGATGTCGGCGACCGCACGTGAGGGTCAGCTGAAAATATGATACAATCCCACGGTGTCAAAGCCAACTCTTTGTTAGGCAGAAAGTGTGCACGACATTGCCTTGTGGGCTGGGTATTAGCTCCTCTACCATGACAGGCCGTGCTGTGACAATCAGTGCGACCACGTCATTGACGCAATGCCAAAGTACCAAGCGATTGTGCTTTTTCGTGCTCACACACTGAGCTGGTTACTGGAGACCTGGTGCACGTGGTGCACGTGTGCACGTGTTGTCAGTCAGTTGGAAAGACAGAGGCCAGGGATCGCTGCCTCTCTTCTCTCAGCGCTCCTTGGCAGGTAGCAAAACTAGTTAAACTTAACTGAATGTCCCATTCACCACTCATATGGTAAGATTTACAGTTGCATATTAGATCCATGAAGTTTGCGTCGTTAACTGAAAATCGAACTGAGGCACCCAACAGGAGAAGTGTCCATCCTACTTTCTGTCACGTTCACTCCCTCATCCTCCACTGGGTGAGGTGGTTTACGACGCCAGTCGAAGCACAGAGCACGCCTGCACCACTCTGTCATGCCCGACTTCAGGTGAGGTGAGACAAAGAGGCATCGCATTTGTCGGAGTGTGGAATTTGACCGGGCGCCTGGACCACTAATTGGTGTCCAAGTGAGCTAAGAAGTCCGCTGCCTCTTTTGTCTACGTCAACATGCGTTGGGCAACTTTGCGTCCCTCTATCGCCTACAGGTACGAGTCCCGGTCGTCGCTGGTTATTGGATCATTTCGGTTCACACGACTGCGATTGTAGTGGTCAATGTTGCCAGTTGTTGTGAAGCTCTGACTGTGGCTAGGCTAGCTGTCAGCGCGAGGTTGGCCACACAGCTAGACGGAATGCCCTTTGTGGCGGTGCAGCCACTGAGGCGGCAACAACTGCCTTCATATAACTCTTCTGCCGCTCCCGTCTTCCGTCGCCTCCTCCGAAGAACTTCTTATGCTCTCCACACCTCCCTCTCTCTCCCCGTCAACTCCTCATGTACGATTACTGATTACAACTCGACAAACCCGTCACCTGCCCACCTCTTTGCTGCATTGATATGTTACGCATAGTTGGTAACCGAGGTGGCTCGGGTTGTGTGTTCTCCAATTTGCGTAGACATGCACTGCTGCATTGAAATGTCGAGCTGCCGTCGTGAACTATAAGAGGGTGCAGTTGTAATTGTGTGCAAGGGTGTGAGCCGTGATGCGGCCACATGGAGGCTGTAGACAGACTCACAGATGCAGCGCGGCTGTGTCTGCATTAACATTTGCCCCATTTTCCTTTCTCTACTGTGACCAAAATTTCTTGAACGCCTTCCACAAGCCTCTTTGCTAGACTGCCGGTGATTTTGCGGTTTAAAGATTATGTCAACACCAGCATTTCTCTAAATTTCCTGATATTTCCATAATGGTGGTCGCGACGATTTCCGATGCGAGCCGACTTGCGTTGGCTGACTCACTTGAGGCTGTACTGTCTACGGTTAATTATTAAAGCGTGTCTGTATTTGGAAGGAGCACTACTTAATTGCTGCCATTCAAAACTGCGTTATGCATTTTCGAAGTCGAGAATTGGTGACATCGAACGCCATGTGGTGTTCACTAAGAGGGAAGGTATTTTGTGCGAACTCAACGCAGAGGAGGATGTGACGACAATCGGAGAACCAGTGCGACACGAACTGCCGGCGCCTACACCCTTATTCATCCCATCCTCTCGTCTACATCCTCGCATCCTCGCCCTGCCAATCGCGTGTAGAATATCTCGTTCCCATGTGTGTGTGTGTCTGTGTGTGTGTGTCTGTGTGTCATGAGTGGTTGTGACAGCTACATCGGCACTGACCGGTTAATCGGCCACAAGGAGAGAATTTTCGAGCAAAGGCGTGATGCAGCGTCTTGTTCAGTTGAGACCGTTTCTCTGCCATGACCTCATTCTGCCTCCAATCCCTCCTGCTCTCCCCGATTGCCCGCCCCTCGTTTCTGCCCCATCCCAGGACTTCACCTGCCTCGGTGAATGTGTTTGAGGAGTAAAATGTACAATCCCGCCACCCTGATTAATCTGGGTATTTGGTATCAACTACACACGCCCACGTAGGTCACAGAAGTCGCCAGGATGTAGCTCTCCATTCCAAGCATTTGCGTATTCTATCCCTTCTCTTCCTTCCGTCAATCCACTTACACAACCGTTCAAGCACTCACCCCTCCCCCATCAACGCCATCAACCCATCAAACCACCACGCAATGAACCATTTTTTTCCCTCGAATGAGCTTTCGTCGGACAGTGTTGCGCTCACGGCCCAGGGTGGAGTGAGAGGAGGGGAGTGGGAGCAAATAAGTTGTGAGTGTCGAGGAGTGTTCCAGGTTGCCATTCCACATTCGCATTTCCTTTGTGCCAACGCAACGCTCCTCCCGATTACAGGAAGGCGAATGCTTGGGATCAGGTGTGTGTGTGTGTCCAACTGGATTGATGATGAGGAGGAGGTTTGCATCGCGGTGGCAGTTGATCTCATATAAAGAGGACAAGGCGCACGTGCTGTCCCATATTTCTATCTCGCCCACCCCTAAACCTGCCCATTCTCCACGTGGTTGTCCAATTCCCTGGAATTAAGAGACTTCGACAGCCCACCTCCTGAGCCTGAGCCTTACGCCGCTCTTCTCGGTTGATCGCGTCACATCAGTCGCGATCTGTTGGCCTCTCAATGTGTTACCCACAGTATGAGACTCCATATGTGGAGGTTCACTTGAGGAGCGATTGTGACTGAAATCTGCATAAACGGTCCTTCTCTGTAGTCAATGCGAGAGTAGCCCTCAAATGTCCCCAAGTGGCGAGGCAAATAATTGCCTTTAGGAGACGTGTAATGGGCTTTGTGTTGTCTACTTTGCTCAACGATGACGCCTATTCCAACCCCATGCGGTCACATTTGCATATAGACAGGAATTTAACAAAGAGAAGGGTCTTCGAAGGAGGTGTGCTCGACGAAGATACAACGACCTTCCCGTTGTACGGAAAGCCTCACCAGTCAACCTCCCACTTTCAAACTCCCCCTCAAATACGCCTTTTCTCTCCCTTATGATCATCATTTTACAGTACAAGGGATTGTGCATACTCATTTGCTACACTGTGTGTTAAATAAGCGCACCAACGCCAAAGTCAACAAGTCAGGCCTTCCACGTAGTGCAGAGTGCATCATTGCGAATTTAGAAAACGGGATGCGGGTGCGGTGCGGGTGCGGTTTGGTGGTGGTGGAGGTGGCGGTGGGGTGGGGGTAGAGAAGAGAAAGGGTAGGCGGCAAGCTGAGCTCGCATAATAGCCTTCGAGGCTGCTGACTTCCCCTGATTCTGAGTTGTGATGCGAGTTTCTACAATAAGCCTCCTGCAACTCGTGTAGTCACCGATGGTGAGGAGACGGTGAAATTGCCTGATATCGGGATCACACGAAATCAATCTACTTTGAATATCGTCTCAGCTCTCGTGACAGATGGCGTGCACGGAGAATTGTGGGACAGCGTGCATGAAATTTCCTTTGTCAGTGGTGGCGGTGGAATGGAGAGATGATGGGCTCGCATATCAGCCCGAAATGGAATGCGAGATGCGAGGTGTAGCGGAGGGCGCAGTGGTCAAGCGCAGAGGCAGACAGTCACGTGGTGAGACATACGCACTGACTAACTGGCTGATAAGTAGTCGGAAAGGAAGGTGAGACTGTGGGCGAGTTTGGAGATGGAGAGGACGGTGGGTGACTGTCGTCTTCATGCGATGCGAATTTGATGACTCCGTATTAACTGCAATCGCGTTGACCATGACTGCGCTTGCATGGGGAGCATTCACTCCACGCAGAGAACACATCAATCGTGTCTGCGTTCTCCGTCACGAAGCTCTTGCGGTAGAAGCTCAACCTCCACCTCACCTCCACCTCCACCTCCACCCTCGCCTCCAGCGATGTCACGCGGGTCGCAATGACGATATCGTGGCAGTCAAGCCGCTATTCCCGCAGTGTTGGCATAAACTGTCATTATGTGCTACAGTGCAGACCACACTTAGACAAGTCCTTCCGCTTCACTCTCTCCCTCGCATTCTTTCCTCCTCCTCCTCCTCCTCCGCCTCCGCCTCCTCCTCCACCACCACGTCCTCCTCCTCCGTTTCCATCCTCTTCCTCCTTCCTTTCTCTGTGTCAGCCGCGTCGCCTCTTCCAGGCACGAGACTCAGACACTAGCCAATCGGCGTTAGGAGACGAAGAAGAGCGAGAGACGAGACGAGAGAGAGAGAGAGAGAGAGAAAAGGCCCACTGAGAGAAAGCGAGAGGCTAAAGGAGACGAGATGCAGGGACCGGTTTTGTTAAACATTGCGTGAAGGTCCTCGTTCTGCTCCTCTGTTTAAACGGTCACTACCCACGAAGATGTAGAAGGAGAAGAAGGAAGAAGGAGGAAGGAAGAAGGAATGAGAGGAGAAGGAGAGGATTGGAGGGGAGAATGTGTTGATGGTGTTCCTCCTCACATCTGTCATTGGTCTGCCTTGCCCTATGTCGTCAGAGCCTGGGCATTACGGCTGTATGCTCTTCGGCTACTCATCCTGTGAAGCGTCGGCAAATTGTACTCCTCAACAACTCCTCAACTGACTTGTCTCATTGAAACACGCATTCCAGGGTGTGAAGAATGGCACTCTTGCACTGTTACACAGGGGAGAGAAAGCAGGTGACATAATGGAATTTGAGGAGGAAGCAGTCATACGTTTGCCAAGTGGAAGAGACACGGTGGTTACAGGAACAAAGGTGGATGATGATTGGAAGAGTGATTATGCCTCGCACAAAGCCGCAATGACAATAAGTGCACAGTTTGAGGGAGCGTCCACTGCCCACTGATGGCCATGCCTGGGAGCGCAGCTTCCGTCAACCTAACGCCACACCCAGCTTCATCACTGGTCGTCGTTGAACATTTGTAACACCTCTGACGCGAGCTAATAATTGGCTCCCTGGTTGCTCACTCGAAATTTGCAGTCAGGGCCATCTTCTTCCACTCCATACGATTTTAAACGCCCACCATTTTGGCTCGTCTTGTCATGCGGCGGCATGAATCATCGTCTTCGTGCACGAACGCCATCTCCCAGATAACCTTGAAACATCTCTCAGATCTATTTCTTCTCCACGCAGCATCCATGCCGCCTCCTGCTCCTCGCATTAAAGACGTCGCTCCATTGCGAGATGCCTCCGCGAAACCGACAATTCGTGTGAGTGCACGTCAAGGAGGGAGAGAGATAGAAGAGGAAGAGAGAGGGAGAGAGGGGGAGAGAGAGAGAGACAGACACCAACGGATACTAAGGTGGAGTGGTGGCGCGACTCAACAGCTTAAGTTGTCCTCTTTCCGCTGGCTTGCTCTCCTCAGACGTGAACTCCTACACGGTGCTTACATTAGCACCCTTCTGGAGGATGAGAGAGGCTACACTTGGCTTGACTACTCACCTCTTCTCCACTTCCCAGCGCTCAAGACGAAGGTGAAATCGCACTGCGAGCCAGTTACTCGGAAAGTGTTCCTGCTATCCATTTAATGTCGCTTCAGCTCACGGAGTAGATGTCAAAGACAGAGAATTGTCCGGCAACGGCTTAATATTTCCTCATGCATCATGGATTCTCCTGACATCCCAACCTCCGTGGTGTATTGCCAAGGGGATAGTAAAGATGCACACTTGCCCTTGTGCTCGCTTGATCAACTCCTGTGTCGTCAGTTCGTGCCGCCGCCATATACGGGTGCAGGCTATTTTTTCATTTGTTGCACGCAGATGTTTTATCACAGACATATGGAGGGCCAGTTTTTTTACTTAGAGTAGAGGCAGGTTCACGGATATATCGGTATATGGGTCGAAATCCACAGTTGTCCACAGCTTCTCCCCTTTACCAACTAGCGTCCATGGTCTTCCTCGAGGCGCGCTGACCATATTCAAACCGCCAACACAAAATTTGCGGAACCAACATGAATCACTTTTTCATTGGTGAAACCATCTCTGAATGCCTCGTTAATGAATCTCGCAGGCTGTACAGCTGCACTATCATTTGTTATGAACCCCGAATAAAGTTATTTACCAATGGGAGATAAACAAGGGAATATTACAGAAGATGAGTAGGCGAATGCTCCTATCATTTATAAGTAGAACTTCGAGAGTGTGTTACAATATGCCTCGATCAGTCGAAGGTGAACACGGTCTAAATGGAAGCGGTATTTCATGATCCCTGATGGAAACTTCACATTGCTATCATCCAGCCTAGTACTACTACAAAACACAGTTATAGAGGGTTGCACTCCTAAAATTCGTCTTTGCCAACAGTCACATTAAAACCCTCGACATTCTTCACGTCAGTAAGGGGTGCTTTTACTTTCAGCGGTTGATGGAATGTCGACCAACATCCGGAACTAGCATGAAAACATCACGGGGCCAACGACATGCATGTTCGAATAACCGGATTCATGATATGTCGCTGACCTCACACATGGTGGACATGTCGACGTTAGTATATCACCCACAGTCTGGTTAACCTCATACGACTCGGTGGGTGGAGGCGCAGTGACAGTGGGTTCGTGAAGTAATAGATGGATATTCACTTTCTACCAAGTGTGTAAAATTGACACAAAGAGGACATGGAGTTGGCGGGAGAAGATGGGGCAGTTGAGACCTACTCGAAGCGCAGCGATACATGTGTCGACGGCGACAGTCTCCTCTCTCGCCTACAAAAGGCTTTCCCACGATAATCCACGTTAAAGGCGAGGTGGTAGATGCAAAGAAGACAAGGCGCATATGGAGTGATCTCCGTTTGACGAAACAGGCTGCGACCTCCAAGTTGCGTTCATTCACTCCCAAGCGAGGGTGACACTGGGTGGCTAGCATCCTCGAACAATGTGCCATATGGCGTATAGGGAGTGAAACTGACAGGATGTGGCTGTCGCAGCCTGCTTCACTAGGTTATGACTATTTCCGATAGTGCGGAGTTAAGTGAGGTGTGTGTGTATGTGTGTGTGCTATCGCCTACCTCTCGTACCATCGGACGCAAAATGGACAAGTGTTAATTTGTCCTGTCAGGGGAATCGCCTGCAAATGCAACGTGTCCGCAGTGGGGACGGGCGTCGTCGATCTCTGGCCGGTAGGAGGATGGCTGATTGGTTGAAGTTATGTTGGTAGTATGCACCCGTTGCTGTGTGAGCATGACACAGTAAAGCATGTTGTGGGTGCTGCGTGATCATGTGACGCTCCTCCGCCGGGGTCACGAATCGCCTAATCCCTGTTGTCTGAATGAGATGGCCCCAAGGCGGCTGAGATGTCACGACATCTGTTGCCGGACACGTGGGACATGTGCGTGTGACCTGTCGGTGGCCGAGTGATGGGTCATTGTTGTTATGGCAGTCGACCCGATTCTCACGCGAAGCTGGCGCATGGATGAGGCCATTGTGGGCAGTACATTGTCATACCACTGTGGGATGGGGTCTAGCGTGTCGGATGGAGCGAGAATGCCATTATGCACAAAATCGAGTCCTCAACATGTCGCCTTGAGTAATAGACACGGGAGGCGTGAATGAGGAGGACATGCTCACATGTAATCGGTTATTGGACGTCAAATGCGACAAGGGCCAGTTAGGCGTCCACTTTTCCCTTCTTCACACCAATGGCAAAACACTGCCGCGGCGCGTCGCCATAAACCACACCCAAACAGACACCGGCGTGCCGGTTGAAATTAGAGCACATCAGGTCACCCTGCACCTCATGGGGAGTGTGCGTCTGGCACAGGGACATTAACCGCTGGACATTTTGATGCCTCACTTCTCCACAGTCACTCCTTCCGTCATGTCGACTTACACTCACCCTGATTCCTCGTAACTAATTCTCAGCAGATCCTGCCTCTTCCGAATGCTCCTTCCCAGTCACGCTGCCGCGCGAAAGTGTGGTGAATGGAGGGTAAGCTCCAAGTCGCCCGACGACATGTGGCCCGACGACATGTGCCCGGCGGACGGAGAAGGAGGCAGTGAAGGCGAGCAAGTAGGCTTGCTGACGTGGGGATGTTGTGAATTTCGCTCTAATGACTTGCCATCTACCGATGAAAGCGTGGTGGTGTACGGAGTAAAGTAGCGAGACGTGGATGAAGAGCATTGCCCGAGGAGGTGACGCGAATGACCTTGGACGTGTGTGGATCAGTGGAGAGTTTGACGCGCGAGTCATTGCCGATTCACCGAAACGCAGGGGTCCAATCACACTGCGAGGTGCGTAAAATTGCGTTCCAGCTGGGACAATGTCATGTTGGGAGAGGCCACCCCTGTGTGGTGTTATAAAAATACGCGACTCTTTTTCTCCAACCGACGTGCCGATGACCAGCCGGTGGACGTGTGTTGCGTTCCTGCTTATCTCTTACTTTTTTCTAACCTCTCCTTATACTTCTTCATTTGCTTCGCTTGTGAATCCTCAACCAAGCTACTTTCTACGAGTTTCCATACTGCCTCGAAGCAGTCTGTACTTTCGGCGCCTTACGGGCTACGGATGCTCCAAGTTGTATCTGTATTTACTCTTGCGAAAATGGTCTGTGCAATGGATTCTCTGGCGTTGACCCTCTACTTCCGCATGAAGCAAAATGCCTTGTTGTCGCCTTGGGCGGACGGAGCAATGGGGCGATCGGGGTGCTACGGTGGAAATTTCGTGTACTGGATTGGTTGTGACAACAACTCTTGTCACGATTTTTACGACTTCCGACAATGTTGTGTTTTCTGGCGTGTGTCTTATTGTCTGCGATGGAGTGATTTGTCATTTTATTAACAGTTATGATCAAATGGCGGCAGATGGATGAAATGCAACTGCACTGCCTTTTCTTAGGTCAATTGAAAAGGCTCAGTTACAAATTGTCGACCTTTCTGGTTATGTGGAAAGTGCTTCCATATTTGAATGCTTTTAACTCGAGCTGTTGGACTGTGCTGAGTAACATCGAAACAGAATTGGAGAATGCCAAGAGCAGCAAAGACTTCTGGATCTACTATTTCACAATGCTGGTGTGCTTATAAAGCGCTCTCCCCCATTACCGGTCGCAATGAACTACTATTGGCCTCTTTCAAGGCTATCGCTTGTATCCCCAGGCAGCAACAGCACAACAATTGCTAGAGAGGGAATTCCGAGATTCCCTTCGTAGTGCTAATGTCTGAGGTCGAAATGCATTCTGAGATTTATATTCACAAATCCCTTCATACAGCACGCGACTACGATTGTGGAAACTAAACTTGGGGTAGGGATGGCGGTTCGGGGGACTGGGTAGTGGCTGACTTAGATCTTGCCACCTTTCATTGGTCTACTGGCATCAGAAGGCATCAATACAACAACAGTCAAACCACTTGGAAGGATGGATAAGTCCGCAGAATTTGGGAGTAACGGTACTGTGAAACTCGATGCACTGCTACCTGTGTGTTTGTCTGTCCTTGGCATTGCGGAAAATCCATCGCTCATCACGTGTACCTACTAAGGTCTCCCTACACTTTTTCCACTCGCTGAAGTCAGATATGATAATATATAGAAGAATACTTCCTGAAATCTCCTCCTCTTCGTCCCACTCCTTCTACTCCGCTTACTTGCTCGTTCCACGGATTCGTTTTATCCTGTACACTTTCAGTAGAAAAAGGGTTACATCATAGCATGGTCAGTGTACGAAGAGGCAAGATAGTCAGCAAATGCCTGATTAAGGAAGGAAGATTTTCCTCCCATTACCTCTCTACCTCATTGACGTTCGCGCTAATAGAGTTTACAGCCGGGTCATTTGAGTGACTTAACTTTGCTGCGGCATGATCGATGAGTTGAATAGTCCTATTGGTGCACGCCATCTCTGCACGTCTGCCAAATTTCGCTTCTCTCCACGACATTGTCTGCGTTGGCCTAAACCAACCTCTCACCCTGTAAGTCCCCAATCGCCGTGGTCCAGCGCTCTCCGACTTGTCACGATTTCTGCAAAATATACTTCATTTCATTCAAAAGCGATCTCACTCTTCGTCTCCTCTCACCCTATTCAGTGCCTCTGTGATAAAACAACAGTCAAACGTACTTCACCTCCACGGATAACATTCTCACTCCGCCTTTGCGAGCTCCTCTTCCCCATAATGCACGGTAGGTGATTTTCGCTACGAACTTCACACCTCCTCCTTTCAGTTTGCACAATTCACCGCTGCTCTATTTTGGTATGCTGCTTCACATTGCCTTCATTCACTTACCCTTCTACCTGGAGAGGGGAGAGGAATTGAGCAGAGGACGACGCTCACAACAGATCAATCGCTTTATCTTCCACCCTTTCCTATACCAGTCAGTTTGTGGCTGATTCCATCCTATGCGTGTCGGCGATGCAAACCTCCTCCTCATCATCAATCCAGTTGGACACACACACACTGATCCCAAGCATTCGCCTTCCTGTAATCGGGAGGAGCGTTGCGTTGGCACAAAGGAAATGCGAATGTGGAATGGCAACCTGGAACACTCCTCGACACTCACAACTTATTTGCTCCCACTCCCTCCTCTCACTCCACCCTGGGCGCGTGAGCGCAACACTGTCCGACGAAAGCTCATTCGAGGGAAAATGGTTCATTGCGTGGTGGTTTGATGGGTTGATGGGTTGATGGGGAGGGGGTGAGTGCTTGAACGGTTGTGTAAGTGGATTGACGGAAGGGAAGAGAAGGGATAGAATACGCAAATGCTTGGAATGGAGAGCTACATCCTGGCGACTTCTGTGACCTACGTGGGCGTGTGTAGTTGATACCAAAATACCCAGATTAATCAGGGTGGCGGGATTGTACATTTACTCCTCAAACACATTCACCGAGGCAGGTGAGTCCTGGGATGGGGCAGAAACGAGGGGCGGGCAATCGGGGAGAGCAGGAGGGATTGGAGGGCAGAATGAGGTCATGGCAGAGAAACGGTCTCAACTGAACAAGACGCTGCATCACGCCTTTGCTCGAAAATTCTCTCCTTGTGGCCGATTAACCGGTCAGTGCCGATGTAGCTGTCACAACCACTCATGACACACAGACACACACACACAGACACACACACACATGGGAACGAGATATTCTACACGCGATTGGCAGGGGCGAGGATGCGAGGAGTGTAGACGAGAGGATGGGATGAATAAGGGTGTAGGCGCCGGCAGTTCGTGTCGCACTGGTTCTCCGATTGTCGTCACATCCTCCTCTGCGTTGAGTTCGCACAAATACCTTCCCTCTTAGTGAACACCACATGGCGTTCGATGTCACCAATTCTCGACTTCGAAATGCATAACGCAGTTTTGAATGGGCAGCAATTAAGTAGTGCTCCTTCCAAATACAGACACGCTTTTAATAATTAACCGTAGACAGTAACAGCCTCAAGTGAGTCAGCCAACGCAAGTCGGCTCGCATCGGAAATCGTCGCGACCACCATTATGGAAATATCAGGAAATTTAGAGAAATGCTGGTGTGTGACATAATCTTTTAAACCGCAAAATCACCGGCAGTCTAGCAAAGAGGCTTGTGGAAGGGCGTTCAAGAAATTTTGGTCACAGTAGAGAAAGGAAATGGGGGCAAATGTTAATGCAGACACAGCCGCGCTGCATCTGTGAGTCTGTCTACAGCCTCCATGTGGCCGCATCACGGCTCACACCCTTGCACACAATTACAACTGCACCTCTTATAGTTCACGACGGCAGCTCGACATTTCATGCAGCAGTGCACTGTCTACGCAAATTGGAGACACACAACCCGAGCCACCTCGGTTACCAACTATGCGTAACATATCAATGCAGCAAAGAGGTGGGGCAGGTGACGGGTTTTGTCGAGTTGTAATCAGTAATCGGTACATGAGGAGTTGACGGGGAGAGAGAGGGAGGTGTGGAGAGCATAAGAAGTCTTCGGAGGGGAGGCGACGGAAGACGGGAGCGGCAGAAGAGTTATATGAAGGCAGTTGTTGCCGCCTCAGTGGCTGCACCGCCACAAAGGCATTCCGTCTAGCTGTGTGTGGCCAACCTCGCGCTGACAGCTAGCCTAGCCATAGTCAGAGCTTCACAACAACTGGCAACATTGACCACTACAATCGCAGTCGTGTGAACCGAAATGATCCAATAACCAGCGACGACGGACCTCGTACCTGTAGGCGATAGAGAGGACGCAAAGTGCCAACGCATGTTTGACGTAGACAAAAGAGGCAGCGGACTTCTTAGCTCACTTGGACACCAATTAGTGGTCCAGGCGCCCGGTCAAATTCCACACTCCGACAAATGCGATGCCTCTTTGTCTCACCTCACTGAAGTCGGGCATGACAGAGTGGTGCAGGCGTGCTCTGTGCTTCGACTGGCGTCGTAAACCACCTCACCCAGTGGAGATGAGGGAGTGAACGTGACAGAAAGTAGGATGGACACTTCTCCTGTTGGGTGCCTCAGTTCGATTTCAGTTAACGACGCAAACTTCATGGATCTAATATGCAACTGTAAATCTTACCATATGAGTGGTGAATGGGACATTCAGTTAAGTTTAACTAGTTTTGCTACCTGCCAAGGAGCGCTGAGAGAAGAGGCAGCGATCCTGGCCTCTGTCTTTCCAACTGACTGACAACACGTGCACCACGTGCACCACGTGCACCAGGTCTCCAGTAACCAGCCTCAGTGTGAGCACGAAAAAGCACAATCGCTTGGTACTTTGGGCATTGCGTCAATGACGTGGTCGCACTGATTGTCACAGCACGGCCTGTCACTGGTAGAGGAGCTAATACCCAGCCCACAAGGCAATGTCGTGCACACGTTCTGCCTAACAAAGAGTTTGGCTTTTGACACCGTGGGATTGTATCATATTTTCAGCTGACCCTCACGTGCGGGTCGCCGACATCTGAGACGACGTCCGCACCTATCCCATTCACTCGTTGAGCACTGGCGGAAGAGTTGGCGTCGATGAGAAGAAGCAACAGTGGGAAGCGTGCATGACTCGGCCCACTTTCTTGGCATGCATGGTTGGCATTTAGAAAATTAAACAAATCGAACAAATTGCCAAATTTATGGGTACACTCATTGGGTGAAGTAGTAATGCAAGAACAGAAGTTAATATGAACCTTACTTTCGATCACATTAAGGTTTGATCTGCAGGCATTACGAGTTTAAAACAAGCGCCAATGATCTCTTCCAATTGCCGCTACCTCGGACACAGTTGAGAACTAAGTTGTTGGGAGCGTAGTAAATATTGGGAGCAGAAGTAGCAGATTTGGCGATATACTAGGGCAATTTCGAGTCCGATAAATTGATTATCCGCCTTCCATGAGTGATTGGTTGTGCTGAGTGTAAAGTGCGAACAGGAGCAGTTATGTCGTGGTGCTGGCAGGTCACTACGCCACTGTGCCAATGACCTTGTTTCACACTGAGGTGACATTACTTGCAAATGAGCAGAGGGTGACCTCAAGAACACGAGTTCTCTACCCATGTGGCCTCAACACATGACCCTCCCCAAATTACTCCTTTGTTGTTCAATCAGCCTATAGGAGAAGTGACGCGCGAGATGGTGATGTGGTGGGATAAATGCGGTTTACGTGTCGAGGCTGCTTGAGTTGTTTCAGACCACGTAATTTTGTCAGAGGAACACAACAGGCAACACGAAACCAACCTGGGTAAGTATAAAGCAACGTGGTGTTAGGTAAATTCATTCGCCTTTGGCTCCAATTGCGTGAAGAGGAAGTGGTGATAATCACCCTCCTCCATATCAGCCACAACTGAACGGGTGGACGTCAAAATACCTCTCCACCCGAAGTCTACGTACGAAGGTGATTTAGAGGATTTGCTCACACGACAACAAAGAACAAGCACAGAGGGGAAGGTGAAGCCTCGCTTCCACCACACAGACCAGGGCATCTGAAAATGAAGGTGGGACAGTGTACAGATAGGGTGGTAGACAACGTGGACGGAGTAAATTGCGTTGATTCCAGTGTAGATATGCGATGGGGGATGGAGTGGTTGGAGCTGGTTGCCATGTCCCATCAATGAGAGTGGCGTGACAGGTGCCACAGCCACAGTGGGACATGGAGTGTGAACTACCGCTGTATTTATACCACAACGGCAAACCTCCACAACGCCCACAGCCATGGCAGCCGTGTGAGTGAAGCTGCTGCACATCCACATGCAACGGAACCTCGTAGCTGTAGGTGATAGGGTAAAGCAGAATGGTTGCAGCACACGTTGAGGTTAGTGCAACGCATTCACTGAGAGATGGGCTTCATTTTTAGCTGGACGCGTCTTCATTCCACTGGGAAAAGAAGTGGTTCACATGAATGGAGATGTTCGAAAGGGGCTGTAATTTTCACGTAAGGAAGCTTACATCGTTGAGCTCTGCTATCATTAATTCTGACAATTGATCTCATCTCCTACTATAATGCTTCAACATGAAAGACCCTACTTACTACCGGGTTTCGTGCCATCATCCAACTGTCCGATAGTCTTCCATCTCGAGACACGCACGCAACGCCTGCACACGCCCCTGCACACGCCTGCACACGCACGGACGCACCCAAATGAATGACAGTGTGACCTCAGTTGGGCCACGACGAGCTAAATGACATGATTGTATGCAGCATCACGATGAGGAAGAAAGAGGCAGAGATCGAGATGATATTGGCCAGTCGAAGTGTCACAATTGGAGGGAATCTAAGACAGACGTGGAAGAAATAGGAGTCCTCATGAAAACCGCTTCCCAATCATGCATCGCATACATGATCGCGTGATTTTTCGCCCGAATGCCTACCAACTGTTGGGTTTTTATGCTAATCACTCTAACACCATTTCAAAGCTGTGCTCTTAGCGGCGGGTTGCCATTTACTCATGCCCCTTTACCACCAGACCTTTATCACCCAATGATGTTTTAGGTGCGCTTCACTATCTGCTTCGAGGAAATACTCGCCGAAGGAGGTGAACAGCACACACTCGTGTACAGACCTAACAACAGCTGCGCACATCTCGGCGACATGTTGTAACCACCACAGCAGCGCCTGCATTCGGTACACTTTAAATAAGGGGCCAACGTGAAAGCAAAGACACAGAGCAGAAGAGAAGGCAGATTTTCATTGCACCATTAGTCGATAAAATTGGACGTGGACAGGAAGGCAAACTGGCTGTGTTGGCAGTTTGCAAAAGGGTGCTGCTCCCAATGTGGATATGCGACGTTGGGTGGAGTTGTGGAGTTTGCTGGCCATGCCTCGTTGGTGAGGGTGGTGTTTGACAAGTGGCCCAGCCACATAGAGTGTGAACTAGCGCTATAGTTAAATATCTATATGTCCTCAAAATGCACGAACCCCACCTGAAAACACGTTTTTTTCAGCAGCAACACACACAAGCGCCTACATACTGCAATGATAGTAACTGGAGAGCCTGCCGAGGCGCATCGAGTGAACTCTACCCGCGAATCTGGCCGCGTTGACATCACTCGCACACAACATCGGTGATTGACTCGTCGAGAATGTGAATTGCGAGCAACTCCAGAGTGGGGAAGATGCCTCCCTTAAAATTGATGACTTCGTCTCTATGACACGTAGGAGTTTTTCCTCATTAAGTTATTTCAGCCAGACCAAGTAGATGTGGGCTAATGCTGAACGAGGATTGGTGAGATGGGTGTTCTGCCCTGCCATTTGGCTGGGGCAAATTAAGCAACCCCCTTCTCATATCTTCAAATACTCACCAAATCCAGACTGCGAGAAATATGGCTCTCCTGCGAGTTGAAACTCGAGATTTGTGGTGCCAAACATGCGTCACTCTAGTTGCCCATCATATACTGTCTCAGTTGCATGAGCTGACTTCGAACGTGACCACAAAAAGTGCGACAATTTCACACCCAAGTGTTGCCGTACGCGCTGTAGACCGCTGCGCGTGAACATCTTTCCCGACTCTCCACATTCCTCGGAGCACATGAGGGTTGGTAATCTTCCTATACACCATTCCAAGCGAGAGAGTTAGACATCCTCACAGTCCCCTAAAGGGCACCATGGCTATTGACATTGTCCAGGGTTTGAGGAACTTGCTCACTTTTGCGTGCCTCAGAATGTGATAATGAATGGGTGAGTGAGGGAGTGAGTGAGTTAGTGAGTAAATAGTCGGCAATAACCAATACTCGCAATTTTCGCTACTAGCATTTATGAAGAGTAACAACCAGACAATACAAGTATTGACTGCGTGTGATGCTTTGGTGAGTTGGATTAGTGGGAGCCTAGCCGAAGGTCATCAATGGGGCCTACGACCAGTTGATTCAGACATATTCATATGGCAGAAAATCTAAACGCACCATCCCCTGAAGGATGCAATGTGCTCCACTTGGAGGCACGTGCGCCCACTCAGGGATGCACTCCAATGCTGCGATGATAATACAACAGTTAGACGCCATTTCTCAGGCGTCGGGAGAGTGGCATCTCGAAGTAAGGCCACCGCATGCACCCGTATTGCATCGCTGAGACGATCAGTCGCTTCGCTACTGTACCCTCCCACATTGGCGAAGGTGGAGAGAGGTAACGAATCAACCAACATCCAAGGCTAAACCTGCGGGAGCAGCACTGCTACTAGATTGTTTGCCTTAATGAAAGTAAATTATACCCCACCTTCAGGCATATCCGGATCGGGGTCAAGAGGTTACAAATGAATGCAGTGTCGCCAGGACCGACAACCACCCGGTATCCACCCGCAGAATTTGCAGTGGTGTAGATTCAAAATGTATGAGTCGCTTTTATTCGACCCTGTTCGGTCATCGCAGCCACTTATGTAAATGACGCGCGGACGATTTTGAGCGCAGGTACTGACATGCGCGAAAGTAGAAAAAACGCATCAGCGCAAGCGAAGCCTTTAGAGTAGGGTACATGTAGATTTCGGCCATGCCAATAGGTCCGAATTAGAGGACAGTGAGTTTACCGCCCCACGGTGTAGGGGGGAGAACTTAATGAAGGGAGAAAGCGTGTGCACGCCATAGAGACGATGTCGTCAATCATAAGAACAGCATCAACCGCGTTGTTTGAAGTGGCTCGCCATCCACTTACTGGACGAGTCAATCTCTCTCTCACTGTTAGGCTGTGTGTGCGAAATTGACGCCATTTCTCGCGTTTTAACCAACCGACTATGGGTGTGGGTTGTCTTGTCCCTCCGGCATCCGAATTCAAAACTGCGGCACGTCGACCAGGCAAAAGAATAGGGAGAGGCGATGGATGAACTTCTTGTTGTTTCGACTAGCAATGCTTGAGGTCTCTTCTTAATTGCAGTTGGCCCATTTCAACATCACTTCGAGTTCAAATTTCCTAAATTAAGTTCACAATGCCGATCAGATGGCAGGACTTGAATGGGATGAGTGGATACGTTGGTGAGATCGTGAAATTGGCAAGTTGATTGTGCTCCGAATTAAAATTGTCGTGTGGGAAATGCGTGCCGCGTACACAGTAGCGCATTTCACCACTTCGCTTGGCAGACCGTCCACCCGTCTTCTGGCTGAAACAACAAGGCAAGCTATGAGAACGGGTCAAGTGGTTGGCAGACAGGCCTCCAAATATTGCCGACCAGCCCCCATGAGATTTGCGAGATTTCATCAGATACTGGGAAGTACAAGTGTACGAGACTAGCCACACCTCAGTAACAAAGCACAGTTGTGGTAGAATAGTAATGCAGAAAAGTGAATGAAGAAAGACAATAATGTGTGAGACAGCAGAGGACAGTGGTGATCAAGAGGGGGAAATGAGTGAGGTGTTATGGATACGGGTAGGACAGGAATAGATACAGAGCGACCTAAATCGGAAAAGGTTAAGGAGGGTGGAAGAATTATTGGCAGACAAGCGACATTGGCTGAGAAAAGTGGTTGCAATCACGAGATTGTACCAAATAGTGGCAAGTTAGCTATTGAACTGGCCAGTCCCCATAAATCTGTCACTGTCACTTGAGGGCAGAGCGTGTGGTATCCACCACGGGCGACAATATTCTAAACCACGGGTGTGGGCAATGGCGTAAGTTTCTGGCCGGCATACGGTGCGCTGCACAACCGAGATTGTTCGGCCCACAGCAACCACGTGGTGTAGCCGACGGCGACTGGAGTCGCAAGGGGTGTAGGCGTAGGAGTAGGTTGGACGAGGGCAACAGCGGAATATCGTGGGTACATTGTGAAAAAAAGAGACGGTTTCTGCTATGAAAGAATGTGTGGACGAGCAACAGTGGGTGGCGTTTTTATACACTCCACTTCACACGCAGGGATCATGTAAAATGTGGGCCCAGGTAAGCAAGGAGCAATGCGGGCAAATTGGATACACTACATGGGGCTTTATTAAATACAACCGTGAGTCGACACCGACATGTGAGAACTGAGCATTTGGTCATCCCTAAGAACCGCATTCACCCGAATCCAGTGAATTACTGTCATCAATGCTGACACATGAGGGGTATTCGACTATCAGTGTAGAGGTGAAAAAGCGCAATCGGCAATGGAGACGTCCTCTCAGGAGAATCTACTTTGACTCAAATGAATAGAGGCAAGCATGCAAACAGGGTTTTCATTGCAGCAACACTTTACGGGTTTATCCGACGAGGATGTACTAAATGGCAT
>QEYB01000166.1:25000-83730 GCA_017562135.1 Dipylidium caninum | reverse complement strand
TAGGAGCAGAGATCGTCAAACATTTCTACACCATCGCCTTTTCTCGGACCAAGCGGATTCAATTCCGTTCGGGCACTTGAAATGTGGAAATGCCATCTAAAATCCGTACATGCACCTAGAGAACGCGGCAGCAATATCATACGGCCAAAGGATTCGCGCGCATGGGCGCAGTTGATGCGATGCCATGCCGGACTATTCGAGTGGAGGAAGTGGAGTTCGACCTGGAGAATGCGCGCTTCGAGGGATTAAACACTTGGGCTTCCTCTCTGTTGAAGTGAGCTCTTGTTTGATGCTTTGGGCACGTCAATGTGAGCGGGAATGTAGATTCCAATTGCACCAATGTTGGAACTCCATTTACATCCTGCCCACGAAAGTTGGAAAAGCTTGGACGGCGTTGGCGCCGCATCGAAGGAGTATCAGTACCATTTCCACTTTGACAGCTACTTTCTATACTCTCACGATTAGCGCGACCGCTGCCGACGTTATTTCCCTATTTCCGCTTTCCGACTCTGCGTTCTTCTCCCGATTTGCCTCCTAATAAAGCCTTGGCTGTCACTCCTGCTGCTGATGCAGTAACAGTTGGGCACGAGCACGTGAATCGTGCATTTTCATCCTTTGCTATCCCTAAGATGACGCAGAACATGCGGCGGGTGGGACGACGTTGTTTCTTCTACGAGATTCCTGCGACGGACAGCGGTCTTCGCCTCCGATCGACCGGAAGACTTACAGCACGGAAAGGAAAAAGATTGAAAGCGTCCGCCTGAGCGCCTAACCTAAGTCGAGTTGAAGATAAGCCCCGCGGCGCAGAGCTTAAGCAGGCGCAAACCGTCGGTCCAGCTTCTTTATACTCGGGCAAGCTCAAGGGGCTATTCACACGAGTAGAACCATTTGGAGAAGTGCAGGGAGTAGAGACGCAGTCGTTATCTTCGGGTAGTCCAGTCGTCGTAGGTTCAATGATCAACCGTGACTGCATGTCAGCTGATGAGAATTGTTCGAAATCAGTGTGGTTATCACACCCATTTGCACCCAATGCAATTCCTTTCGAAATATGTAAATCACTTTCCCGGAATCCGTTCACACCTCTGATTCTGCTTGACCAACACAGTCGACTCACCATGGGGTGATTCCGAGAGTGTTGCCCGGGGGAGAACAAAATGCGAATGCAACAATCCGTCACCTCCTTGGCTACAATTGTTGAATTGAAGCAAAATTTGACCATATTTACATCGCATATTGTCTCAATCGCGTCCTCTTGCTGCCGCGCAGAGGTTAGAACCGACTTTGTGTAGACTTTGGAAGATTGCGACGCATGCGAAGTGCTACTGGTACATAAGGGTAGGTAATTGATATCTATCTTAAAGAAAGCAGTTGTTTCTCATTAAACGTTGTGCTCAGGAGAAACCGCAGCGGTAGCGCAGTGTATTGGCATCACAATGCACATGATAGAACGGCCGTGTCCAGGCTTTTTGAGGGATCCCCTTTAACCTTTCCACGTAAGGGAGCATTTCGCTCGACATGCATGCGGTCAGGTGCCGTCAGTCACTCCCCGCACGTGGCGATCCGCCAATTCTGCGAAATCATCTTTGTTTTCTCTTACTCTTCTTCCTCCCCAAAATCCTCTCCACCGACAGAACTTAACGCTCAGAGCAAGAGAAGCAAGTGGAGTCCGACATAAACAGCGTGCGGCTGTTGGCAGACGATGTCCTGTTGACGCAACCCATTTTCACTACCTATCCCTAAACAAGCCACCCCTCCCTCTTCCATTGGCTCCAGACGGTAGCCTGCCGTATTTTTACCGCGCATGCTCTTCAATACGGACTTTCCTACGTCAACATTTACTTCAACCCGAATTCCGAGCAATCCCCAGCGGCGTATCAGTGGGACACGCCCATCGACTAAAACCGTCTCGATGACCCAATACAGTTTTGCCTTACGGTTCGCTTCATCACTCCTCACGCCTTCGTACCCGCAAATGTTCCTTTTCGCCCCCCGCTTGGAACCTGTTTGCCAACTAGGCTTTCGGCCTGAGGTCTGAGCGATAGAAAAGAGAAGGAGTGGCAATAAGTAGATAAAAACAGGTAATCGACGGAGCGAGACTTGAAAGGAGCAGATAGTTAGATGAAAGTGCGAGGAGTGCTTGCCGAAAGCCAATAGAACAGAGGCAGCAACAGGCCGGAGTGATTAGATGGCCAACGAAACAAACACACCTCATATGCAAACGCGTGAATGGAGACATGACTTTGCTCAAGAGAGTTTGCTTTGTCCGGCGACCACAAGGAGCTGTGGAGTGGCGCGAATAGCTTTGATCCAGTTTGATTTGGCTGCCTAAAACCAGCTCACGAAGTGTGTTGTGCTTTCGGGTTCATACTCCTTTCGAGCCTGAGGACGGCTGACCAGGAGCCTTTTACCACGACCACAAATCTGGCCGCCTTCCGCTTGGTCTACCTCATGCGACACTAGTCCTGACGGTGACACTACCACCCAACAAACAAACGCGTCAAATGTAAGCGACTACAACCTACTTAGCAATGATGGACATGTTGTCGAGTCGGCATTGTGGTTCCAACGCGTGTGATCCGCCACGATCAACCTGAATCCCTCGCCGCCCTCACGTTATCTCGCATGAAAGAAGCTGGTTTGAGATGCCGGTCATGAATTTCATGGTGCGGCGATCCACCTTTCTCCTACTACTTACCTTCCCTTATATTCCCCGTAGTCCCCCGCCCCCCGCCCCACACAATGTCTGAGTGCACAAAAGGTGGACCGTTCTGGGACGCGTGTCGGTGACAATAGCATAGAATTGAATGCTGTTGCTTCTTTATTTCTTCACTACGTTTTATTTCATTCAACACCATCAAGTGTGTTTTTTGCGCTCCACTTAGTGTTTGTCCAATTGCAACCGAGCCTCTCGCTGGTTGGCTGGTTGTCGCTCTATCGTGCGATTGTAGCGCTTGGAGACGCTCAATCAAGCGTGCGCACGATCTCCCCTCTCAAACACTGATCGATTTGATATTGAACACATTCACGCAAGGGCTCACAGTTTGGAGATTCCAAACAATAGTCCAGTGACGGTAAAGCCAACATAGGGAGATTTTTGTGTTGCATTTCAGTGACGTTTACCATAATGCAGAAGAGTAGAGAGCAAAAGAGCGAGATTTCCCACTAAACACTTCACAGCGTATAGAGGATTTCGAATTTGAGAGGCAGTGAATGTTTTCTCCATCCTCTTCGCTTTTGTTCTTGCCCTCGCCACCAGAGTAAAATGCCGCCCAGTTATGAGGGCAGTGTGGGCAGGGTTACAGGATATTTTTGCCTTGACATCGCACCGCTCACTGCCAATTGCGTTACTGAGGCTTTGTCAAAAGTGACGTGGCAGCGGTGTGATGGAGAACCGATTAGGGAGTCAAACACATACACACACACATGCAGTATCGGAGGGATGGACGTTGTAATGTCCGTTTGCAACGCCAATGAATCTCCTCGCGACCTTCATATCGCATAGGTCTGTTAATTCTTCTCTGCCGCCGCGTCCCTCTTCCCCCCCCCACTCGACATTGCAAAAACACTCCTTCTGCTCCCTCCCTCCCTCCCTCCCTCCCTCCCTCCCCTCTGCCATCTACAATGGTTGGAAGGTACGAGTGTGAAGGGGTGAGGTCAAGGATTAGACTACACCATCAGTGATGTAATGACGAGGCGACGATTGAAAAAGTCCACTTAGGACAGTTTTGCAATATATTACACTTAACTGAAAACGCCTTTCCATCAAGCAGCACCTCTCGGGTTGTGTTCGTTTGTAAAAAATCTTACCACTACAAAGCTGTACCCCCTTGTCTTGTAGCGAAGGCCCCTAAAGACCTTAGTTAACTTCTTGGACAAGGGCAGTCGGATAGGACAGGATGACAATGTGCATGTTACAGCTTCACCTCATCTCATACGAGTGAAGAAAGCCTTGAGGGTGGAGTTGAGACACAAAAGTGAAGGGACTTAAAGACTAAGGCGGCATTAGTGTGAAGAAAGTGATTGTACGTGTGTAGAAGTCGTCATATGGAATGAGCAGTGGACATCTTCTGTGGTCGAAATAACTAGACTTGCAAGGATAGGAATAAACACTGTAGGCGAGCGGATGTTGTCGAATCGAAAGCGAAACAGTCAAATTTCTGACACCATCACTTCGCACATTATGGGCGATGAGGCAATGAGGGAGAAGAAGGAAGAAATAAGGTAGAGGGGAAGGAGTAGAAATGAGGTGATGTGAGGTGAGATGAAATGAGGGGACATTGACGGTATCTCGGTCGGTTATGTGGGATGAAACGGAAAGTGACGCGGTTCTGTAAATTCTCATGCCACTAACCACATTCTGTCACCTTGGCAAAACAGTTAAATGGCGATCCTCACTTCTTCGTGCTCAGTCCGCCTTCCAATCACAGTGTCCACACTCTCGAGTACATTTGTCCCCTTCCCGCAGCCTCATCATTCTTTCCATTCCTCCCCTACACTTCGGCGTTCCTATAACCGACCATTGTAATAACCCTCTCCTCCCCACAATCCATCCACTCTCCCACTCTCCACCCATATCCCTCTGTGAGACGGCGACGGATTGTGTGAACACATCTGCCACTTCCACTGATCCTGGCCAACTCGTCGCCATTCGTGATTCTCAAGAGCTGACAACTCCTCGCCCACGTTACCTTCACCTCGTGATCCTTCTCTCCTCGCTCTTGTCCCCAGATCTGCTTTTTCCTCAGTGCAGTTGAATTCTTCTCCAACTCGTACGCCCAATTGCCTCGTGAGTAGATAACGCGAGGACACTTCGCTAAAACTCTTCGTCATGTTTTCCAAATTGCCTTAATTAATTTTAGGATTCATCCACGTTGCTTGCTCATAACTCTTTCGCAGAAGTGGGAGCGAGCAGTGAAAGGGGCCAGTGGGTTTCAGCCTCGAAGTTCCAGCCCCACAAGTGGATGCATGTATGACCACAACTGTGGCAATCGCCTCACCGAAAAAGACGAGCGGGGCAAAGTGCCCAGATTACAGCGCGGATGATTTGTTAGCTCACATTCGCTTGATCATTCCTGGGTGCCCGCTTTTTATACAGACAAAGCTGAAAGACGTCTGTGCCTCTTTAACCAGCCTAATCGCAGTCTCACCCCTCCTTCACATCATCCAATTATATACGCTACCTCGTGACATTCGTCACTCCAAACAAAACACGGCACTCACGAAGATTGTCCTTGTGGAGGGTTTTGTCGCCGACAAAGTGATTTGCCCAAAAGAAGGGTCGAATGCTTAACCTGGCTTCAAGCGAAATGCAATTCACGATTCCATTTGACCTTGCTTGACGCCTTCAAATTCGGGAGCACTAAGACACGTTTCTCTCCTCCCACTAGGTGTTCAGGCGAAGAGAAACCAACTAGGCGTTCCAAGCGGTCTGTCTGCCGATCAGCATGATGGGCAGAGTGGTTGGTAACAGCTTCATTTATTCACTCTCACTTTGCCTCCTGAATGCACTCAAAACCCAAATTCTCCATGCTGATCCAGACGACTAACGCCGTTGGTCACCTCACAGAAACGTCTCTGGCGTCTGAGCGTGGGCAAAGGAAAGAAGTGGTAACAAATGGACTGGAGTTGTAGATAGGAAGTAGCTGATGTGGCCAAGGAAGTTGTTGGAGGAAAACCGAATTAATGTTCTGTCCATAATTATTAAAAAGAGACAAAAAGACACTGAATAGGCACCAACACTAAAAAACCTCGAATGTTGACCATTATACTTGAAAATAGAACCGGCCTCAGATTTGCATCGCATTGGCTCGTCCGGTGACAACGTGTGCCTTACTGGCTGGTCTGCCAGTTAAGCCAGTTAATCCTCTGTGTTCGTTTATTTACCGATTAGCCCATCAGGCACTGTGTCGTCTCCGTCAGTTGTCGGACGACCATCGAGATCGTTCTAACATCACTGTCAGTTTTAGTGAGTCAGTATTGCAATGCTTAAATTGCCAGAATTGAGAGCTACGTTATGCGAGATGGACGACAAGGATCGTCAAATGGGTCTGGCGAGTCTGTGACGATTGAGGGGACACGGACCAAAGGCAATCGATGCCTCAGCGTTACTTACTGATTCGCGTGTTTTGTTCTGGTGCGTAACGATGACCTGGTGATTTAATCCTCGGCCCCGAACGGTCAGGTAGGATGAGACGGTTTGGCTAAGGATGAGCTACTTTCATCATGGTCTTTCCTCTCCTCCCTTCTGTAAATAGGCACCACCTGTCGAGTGATGAAACAAGATACCTGACTGGACGAGAGAGGTAAGAGGAATAAAGGGGAATGGAAAAGCATTTCGATCGTCTATTTTAGACGACAAGTGATGGTGCAAATAGGCTCCAGAAGCAGGAGGGGGCACTACAGACAGTTTGACTGCCATGTACACATGTAGTTGCATTCAAGCTATTTGGCACCCCCCTCTCCCATCTCCTCCTCTCTTTTGTTCTCTTCCCCTATCCCTATCCCTATCCCTCCCCCTACACCCCTCGCCCCGACCACCCCAATCACCTCAGTGGGGGTAAGGATATTTAGGGGATGAAAGCAAAGAAAAGTGTCTCACGAAATATCCGAACGATAAGCCTGCCCGTTGTTCAGCTGGTGTTCCGCCCTGCAGAGCAGAGGGCTTTCAAATCGCCCGATGTTTAACCGTTGGCCGGCTGGCCAGTCCGTTCACTGACGCGAAATGTTGTGAGGCAAGCTCAGGCCAGACTGTCAGCACGGTCAAGGTTACGACTCCGGTGTGTGACCTGGACACAGTCACACCCCGATTAAGGCGACGACCAAGTTCAAGGTCCTGGGATGATATGGCGGTGCTCACAGTCACCAAGTCGAGGACATTCCACACTTAGATTAACCTCACCTCCTTGCATGCCGACACTCCTGTGGAAGTTGCGAGTTCTCAAGCTTCCCGTCGCAGTTCACAGTACGACGGTCGTCCAAATCTCCCACTGACAGATGTGTGACATCGGCTGTAGCTGAGCAGTAGCGGGGGCGTTACATCGAGTGTCAAACTGGCCTGAGGGGTTGGAGGTGACAGGTGCTACAGATGGGTGTCAGACCAAGTAGAAGCACATTCGAATCTCGAATAGAGGATCGGGACATCTTGTAGGCACGATCTTTACCTCAAAGACAGGAGAAAAGTAACGATGGAAAATTGAGGATATTGGTCAAGAGGTAAGGCGTATCTTCACCAGTAGGAGCGTTTCTGGACCGTCCTACTCGCTCGCTTGCTCGCTCGCTGGCCGCAGGGACGAGTAAGGGGTAGGTGTCTCAAAAGCAAATCATTTTCCTTATCATACTCTGGGGAATTTGTGCCCGGTTTCATTTTTATCTTCACCGCTCACTCAAGCAGTAATTCCAACTGACACAATGTGTGGTACTTGTAAAACGGTGGAATTTTACTGTCTCCGCTTGCGTGATATAAAAAAGAAGGCGTAATTTATTAATTTAGACATTGAGCGCTTCTCTATCAGACAAGTTACGTCGCAAAACGAGGAATGGACGAATGGAGAAGAAGTTTAATCAGTTCACCAGTTGATTTTTCCTGCATGTACACCCATTGAAGGCGACATTTCCACGTAGGCGTTGGCAGTGCACGATTTTTCGACAGCGTCCATTGATGGACTTCATTATTAATGCGTATTCTTCGTTGCTGTCTGATTGGTGCTTCTAGGACATTTGCCAATTGGTGGTAACGAGGTGGCGCCTCACTCGTCGACACGCATGCATCGACTGAAGTCGACTGGGGGTCAATGCGAAACGGGGACTGGTTTCAAATCTGACTCATTGATATTGGCTCTCGTGGCCTATAAATTTGGAGACCGACACTGAATGCTCTTCAGTCCCGAATGCCGATGTTGTCGGAAAGGTGAGTTCTCGTGTATGACCGTGTCACGAGTTGTTGCTGGCCATGGTTGATGGTGTGAACGGCTTGCGGAATGGCTCCACGGCTCTCCGTTATAGATCTAAGATCGAGGATAGGAAGGCGGCGAGACAACTTGATGAGGCGATTGTGCCTAAGATGCCACAAAATCTGGGGGAAGAAAATTTGCGCCGGGGTACGTAACAAGCACTCTTCTGGGGAAATTCTGTTATTTTGTTTCCTTAACACAAACTTGAAAGGCTACCCTGATGTCAGTCGTGTCCGACAGGGACGGACTTTGTTCTTCTTCGCCTTCACGCATTCACCAGCACTGATCTCCACATTTTTGCCTACTAGAGCGATAAGCGGAGGAAGCTCTCCACTAACCTCTTTTCCTCCATCATCCAGGGCAAGTTCTTGATGTCACTGATCGGCTACCTCAGGAAATTCCCGAACGTGGTAAGTCCTTGTTCGCACCAACCATTCTTCACTCTCTCAACTTTGCCTGCATCGATGTGACATACTGATACTCTTGTCAGCCTCATAGTAGAGTGTGAGCAGGTTGTCAGTGAAGCTGCGGTCTGTAGGAGGTCAAATGAAGCCTGAGATTTGGTGCTGGGGCACCGTCAGTTTGTGTTCTCCACTCGGATAGCTAAACCTAAGGTGCACACGCCTCAGCATCACGAGATCTATGTGTGGATGAGAATTATGTGGCTTCTATTTTACTTATTTGTAGTTTTGGCAATGTGTCCTGACAGAACGGCAGAAATGTACACGTCCCCTGAACGTAAGTAGCCACCATTTGTGTCCAATGCGTCTGTTTGATGTATCAGGCATGTCATAATGTTGCACCGTCCTTTTCTGCCAACACGACAGTTGTCTGGTTTGGCCTGGGGTAGTGGCGTCCTACTTGCCTTGACCAGATTTCTCCCTTCGCATGTAGCATCGCCGCGGCCGACTTCACCGCCAAAACTACGAAGGCGTAGAAGGTTTCGCCGACGAATCGAGGGCCCACTCCCAACGGCAACACCTCAGTGTCCCTCTTCGGCGAAATGTGAGTGCCGAGCCCCTCCCTTGCCCCCTGCACAAACTCCAATAAATGTGTGTCGACGTATAGCCTTCTTCGCGGATCCGTCGTAGGTTATGTAGTGGGGAAGCAATGCTGGTCGACTGATAAAAATTCTCCTCCGCTCGTCCCCTGTGTCGACGATATGTTTTACCATCGTCCACAATCTACTATATTTTCTAAGCATTTGTTCATGTGTCCTCTAAGTAGAGTTGATCCGTAGGTGTTATGGTCCTCCTTTACGTTGGCGACGTGTCGTACTCTATTCATAATTATGCGATGTGGTGCGGACTGGCAAGAAACCCGAGAACCTGCAACTTCAAGTGATTTTGTCTCGAAACTGTGTGCTTGATGGCACTCGATGTTAATCTCAGGATGGAATGTTCACCATATGCTGAATGTGCTCACCAAGTTGATTGAAGTGGGGATTGGTCGAGGAAAGTGGACAGCGACATTGTCGAGAACACTGAAACTAGACGCGAGCCACAAATCGGGCCAAGTTGGCAAATGACTAGCATCTCGTTCCGATTTTTCAAGTGGCATCGAGGCGAGCAACCTGATAAACCTTTTTCCTTGCTGGGGCTGGCGAAGTGTGACCACATTACTGCGATAGTGTGTGAACATTGTTTTATGGTCTCAGGACCTTCAACATAGTCACTGCCCTAAGCGGGGCGTGGGTGTGTTTAAATCGCACATCGGGGTCGTGACCTCCCACAAGCCGAAAGCCCGTCAAAAGCTTGTAGCATGACGTTTCGCATGAAAAGTGCTTGGTTGGCCAGCCGGCCGCCCAGTTACAGTGACCGTGTGACGCAAACGGTCAATGCGCATTACCTGTTTGGAATAATTTTTAGCTGAGGAAAAGTCCAACATGGCGGATGGATTGTTGGTGGAGGTGTGTGGGGGGGGGGGTTGGCCTACTCACATGTTTTGGTTTCTTGGCAAATTGTACTTTGCGTCCTGTAGTTTGCTAAAACTTCAATGAGGTAACTGGGGCCTAACACAATGAAGGGTTGAAATGCTGGCACATTGTGCTAAGATGAGTAAAGGGAGGAAGTCGGTCGAATTAAAGTTGATAATGAGTTAGTACATCTATCTCTCCTTCTACAGAGTCGTTGGGAGAAAAACGGAGAAAGGCTACTCCTCGCATGTTGAGAGTTTGGAAAGATGGTCAGAAAGTTCCTTCAGATTGCGCCTTTCACATTCCATTCTCTACCACCCGGTCACAAAGTCGACGACTATGATTCTTCCCCAATCCCATTGCCAAGCTTATTCCAACCGCGGATTTGTCTATTCGAACGTATTCAACAAACTTTCCAACTCCCCAAATCATCCTCATTGCTCCACATCCCGTCCACCAAATTTATTTTTTTTTCCATCCGTCCGCACCTTCTCCACAGCCGAAGTTGAGGAACGAGGCAAACGATTCTGTAGTTTGGGAGGAGAGTGAGCGTTGTTACAACGCAATCAATCAGCTCCCCTAATTTCGCGAATATTTTATTCAACGTAACGATGCCCCCTCGCGGTTGGCGTCATGGAAGAGTGTGAAATGCAACGTTGGTAAAGTGATTGGAAACTCGTTCATGCTACTGCCCTCCTATTTGAAAATAGACTTGACACCAGCTTTTCCTCGACCGACACACGTCGCGCCTCCCATCCGCCCTCACCTTGCGTATTTGGGTGACTAGATGGGCCTTGGTCTGCTAACTGAGGATTTAGCATAAAAGCATGGGCCAGCAGATTTAAAGAACACCCTTTGCCTGCTGAGGCCTCACTGCTTGCTGTATGCAGATTACTGGAGGATGATTTTAGAAAACCTAACTGAACCCTTCACAATAAGAGTGAACAAGACGAGAACTCCACCAACACAGTGTTTTAGAGCCACCGCATGATTGGACATTGGTAGTCACATTTAAAGTCAACCCGCCGGGGGGAAGGTCATGGACTCCGCTTCCTTTCACATCCGATCACAAAGTCTTGAAGCCGAGTTACTCACTATTCAGCCAAAACGAGATTGCCTATTCTGAAAGACTCATTGTGACGAGAATGTGGCCGAATCAGGTCTTCCACTTATAATTCAATTCGGCGTATTGCGTTCTCTCTGCCACAATTGGCTGAATTGCCTTAGTCCGTAGTCCACACTCCTGCCCATGTAGTGAGTGGCATGTGGGGTTTCAATCGAAAAGACGTCGGCCGTGAATGAGATTCGTCAACTGACTTCCAGTCACAGTTGACCAGTGATCATGTCAGGGGACAGACTGCTGGAAGATGACGACAGGTTCCCAGTCTCGGCAATCTCGAGTGCGCCCCCTTTGGCTGCCTGAGTTGCAGTCGAAAAAAGTTGATCGGCGTTTGAGACTGTTTAAGGCTCCGTCACATGCCTTTCATCAGTTCAACCAAGAGAGCGCTGCAAGTGGCACTTAACAATCAGTCCTATCACGCTCCTATTTGTGCCTGATAGTGTGGATGTGCCAGCTGAAGGAGAGTCGCCGGATGCGGGGAGATCATTGGCTCTATAATCTCCACACCACTATTGCTGCCTCGACGCACAAGTGGCGATTTTCCTCTCTATCAAATACGTCGGACAGCAAGTTTTCATGGAGGGCCACAATCGGGAAGGAAATTCGTGGCAAAATTTCTGCGCCAAAGAGACGTGATATAGGATAGTTAACGGTGAGATTGTTGGGTGTTCAAGCTTTCCTCTGGTGAAGAGAAGGGTATCTTCACAATTGACACGTGATACCCTTCAACCCACCTCCGTTCCAGCAGTCTCTAGGCAGAGTGAGGGAGTGAGGGAGGGAGGGAGGGAGCCAGGAAGGAGAGGATGTGTTGGGGAGGGCTGTGCAACAGCGGCTTGGAGTGTCTTGCTTGGTATAGGAGGATTGACGAGTCGGTGAGACGTGTGATGCCCGGTGTATTGTTGGCGAGGCGCGCGTGGTGCGAGGTTAGAGTATTGAGGTGGGCACTGCGAGACGTGTGAGGGGCTGAATGGCGGATGGCAGAGGTGAAGAATGGCAGCGACCATATCACGTAGAAAACACCGGTTCTCGTCCGATCACCGAAGTTAAGCTACGTCGAGCCGGGTTAGTACTTGCATCGGTGACCGGCTGGGAATACCCGGTGTTGCTGTCACTTTTCACACCCTTCCCCGCAGCTTCAATGGCTCTCCTCGACCACAGTTTGCCCAAGTCCATGCCCATGCCCACGCCAACTTCTCCACACTCATCCCCTCCTAGCAGTCCGCATGGCAGTGTGCAATGTCTGCGCTAAAACACATGATTTAAATTTGACGACTGTTGATGTTCGATTAGACCTCCCCACAATGGGATGAAGTGTTGCTTAAATTGTCAAATTTACCGCTCTTTTCTAGTCGAAGCCCGTTTTTCCAAATCGTTTATATAATTTAATTTTCATGCGAATTTGATTCCGTAAGAAATCTTGACTCATGGCAGACTCTCTCCTCATCGCCTTATATATTACCATTCAATGGTTCACTGTTGCCCACTTAAATTGTAGCGAACGATTGGCGAAGTGTAGCCTTCCCGAAACATCATCCATGCGATTTGACATTCGGCGTATTGCGTTGTGGTGCAAAGCATTATGGCGACATGCTGAGCTCTGGAAACAGTGGAGTTGTTGGAGGATCACGTTGCTCCATGCATCTTATCTCTTGTCCTGACACACCACTTGCCGAGATTAGGCCGATCGGATTGAACGAGGAAGGAGGAGTTGGCTTCAATTTATATTTCAAGACGCTGGAAGGAGAAGCTTATACCTTTCGCCGTCATGTCATCCCACAAACTCCGGCCTCTAGACTCTCGACAGTGACTTGAACTTGTGTCAGTCTAGCAGCACCCCTGCTGCCGTTGCACTACTAGCGCGGCCACATGTACACCCTGTCTCTTCCTCCGCCAACAAATCCGCAACTATTTTACTTGGTCACTGCCCTCCTCCCCGACGACGATGTGGTGTGTGGCACGAATGACGCTGAGCAAAGTAGGCCAAGGCAAGGCTGGTCGGGTCGTGACAAGAAAGAGCTGGGTATGGTTCTTTTGCCAAGGTGGATGGAGGAGAAGCCACCTTGTTTACCCGTCGTGACATCTAACCACCTCCGATCTCTACACCCAGAAAGCGGCATTAACTTGTGGCAATCTTCCCCACTCGCCCGCCTCCTCACTGCGATGGGATATGTACGAGACGAAGACGAGAAGCGGTCACCGAGAAGATACAAAGAACCCCTTCTCTTTATCCATTTACTTCTTCAGGTGAGCACTGCGATTGTTTGGCTTACATGGACTTCGACATTTTCCGTGTCTCTTTAGACACACTAAACGAACCGTTTTTAGTGCCAGGTTTTGCTGTTTTCACTGACGTGTGTTTCGCTCATGTACTTGAATGCACTTCGTTGCAGTTGAGTTTGCACATTTCAAAGGACATCCATGGGTGTCAATCACGAAAGAAGCGGGAGATCGCTGGAAGAATAGTAAGACTGGAGAAAGAGAGGCAACTCTCGAACTTCCCTTCGCTAGATGCTCCTTATTAACATCGGGCACACAGATATTAGCGCAGCATTCAAAAGAGCCGGTCATTATGCGGCACACAGCAGTACTTGAGTATAGCCACATCGCCACTTCGCACAGTATTTACCTTTTAGTCATCACAAAGATAAACGAAAGCCTCAGTCTTCGCAGCCACTGGCGTGACAACGGCATGAGAATACAGGGTGCTAGGAGAAATGTCCACCCAACACCTCCACACCCATATGTCCACTTGCAAGGTAGGCTGTTCAATTTCCACGAAAGAGGCGACCAAATAAAGAGAAGAAGGTGTAAGAGAAAGTTCGTTCACGGCGAAATTGGAGAAAACTTATTTGCGTCGAAGGAATCGAGAGGAGTGGGGCTCTCAACAGAAATTGAGGAAGGACCTTCACCCCGAGAACACACTAGAGTGAAGAGCGACTGAATCTCGCTTGTCACACGACTAAATGTTGGGTCTACGGGTGTAACTGTCATCCCCATCAGGGATCCATGCAGCACGAGAAGTCGTGATGTGTGCCGAGAATACTGCAAAGGCTACCTCATGCCTCGCGCGCTTCCATAAGTGGTATTATGCACGTCAAGTAACCCCTGGTGTCGTCGAGTGTCCCACACACCTCCAAGTAGGTGGTGAACAATCGCCCGTCACACCTGTCAACACTTCTTAACCTGTGCTTCACACATCTGTCCCATAGCGTCGCATGTGAACAATGGGTATGAGATATCTTGATGAGAGGAAGTCGACTGCTAGACGGTACCCCCCAAGGCAGCCTCAGATTGCCAACCAAAGTCATTTCATCTCGACTCGTCTTGTTTCATCTAGATTCTCTAAAATATACACTACACTGCTTTTGTATACAACTCTGGATTTCGTTCTGTCCCACATAATTTGATGCGCCTTTAGTCTTTAAACCATTTGAGGAATGCGCGTGTTCTTGGACAACATTTTTCCCCCTCATTCGCAATAAACATGGCTGATTTAAGAATTATGCCACCGCCACTTTCGGCGACCGTGTTGAGTTGAAGTTCGCCAACTTCCAACTATTTTGTTCCAACTGTCCTCCCAGTTCTGCACAGCTACCTACAAGATGTTAATC
Organism: Dipylidium caninum; assembly: GCA_017562135.1. Lineage (NCBI taxonomy): Eukaryota > Metazoa > Platyhelminthes > Cestoda > Cyclophyllidea > Dipylidiidae > Dipylidium > Dipylidium caninum. The sequence goes on along the minus strand of QEYB01000166.1, from coordinate 69,135 downwards.
GTCATGGTGATATTGGACGAATAAGAGATAACCCATCTGTGCGAGAAATCTTATGAGTGATAGATTCTGGTTTATCAAGTCTGTCATATTTCTCTCATTGCACAGAAATAATAAATTTAGGTCAATTCCGAAGAGAACACCACGCGAGTCGGCTTAGTGTGGTAGAGGGACACAAAGGGTTTAGGCAGGCGACCAAGGGACGCCAATCCCAAGCTGATGGGTGGTCACTGTGTGAAAGTCCATCTGGCTTTAGAGCAGGGATCGGGGAGTGAACGAATTGCAGTTAGTTGAGCCCACTGTATGCAACAATTATTCGTTAGACAAGTTGCAGTGAAGTGGACTCAACAAGAGACTATAAAATTCGGTTGAGAACGCTATACTGGGTGACTGACCACACCGTGTGAAAAGCACTTTCATTGCTACTTCCTAGCTGACCAGCATCTTCCTCCACTGCTCGCTACTGAGGGAACCTTCCACTGTCCGAATCTTCCCCCAATAAAGACAATCATCACGCAAACTGGTGTCAGTCTTCAACGCATTTAAACGGTTTCATCTGACCGAGCAGATGGGTGAGTGGGACTACTGCGCTCAACGTAGGGGTCAGACAAACACAAAAACAAGGAAAGCGAGATCTTCCGAGATACGAGGTGAGGAGAAGTAGCAACTTAGTACTCACACCATTTTTCCTCACGTTCTGTTAAAACGTCAAGTGGGGTTGATGCTACATTTAAGTGGCATTCAACTGCGGTCGAGCGGAATAGGCTTTGATCACACACGACATATGCTGCCAGGGAGAAATGAGGGCTTCCTCCTCCCTGCTTTCTCTCCATATAATGCGAGATTCAGCAACATCTGTTAAACCCATCGCTAATGTCTTACTTCTCCAATACCGTCACTTCTTGCCTTTAAATGTCTTATGCAGTTTTTTTTATAAGCGCCTTTCGAATTTTCTCCTCCACTTAACCTTACTTCAATGTAAAATGAGGCAGGACATGGGCAAAAATATGCGTATATTAATACTATTTTGGCAATGCGCACTTGCAGCTACGCATTCCGCTCTCGCGTCGTTTCACGGAGGATGTAAGGGAATGACGACATCCTTAATTACCGACTCAAAATTGCTCGGACAACGGTAAACTTGGGGAGACAGGGACGTAATCGTCGTCCAACACATCGCCATCAATCAACTGCTACTCACACTTCATTCCCTACTCCTTTCCTCCACCAACTTTCCCGTGGTTTTGAAAAGACTCGACTGGTAGACCAGAGCTCCTGTTGTAGTTGACTAGCCTCATTAGGTAAAGAAAAGCTTGCGGAATTAGTAGCCTTCTCGTGTGGACGAAGATGATGTCATAATGCTGGACTCCGTGATGGACCATGTGACAGATCTTCGCGGGGGCGGAGAGGTACTGGAAACAGAGCTGCTGAGGTCGAGATGCTTCAAGTCTCCCAACCAAATACCGGTCACAGTACAGGGCAGCAATCCATCAGTTAAGCCTCTTAAAATGCTGCCTCTAGACCGCGTGGATCGGCTCTCGCGGTTTGCCAGACTTCACTCACAAGTACACCAGCAGGAGGCGCAGTCCATTGATAAGAGATGAGTAAAAGGTGAGTGATAAGAGTGGTAAAAAGCCACTCGAGCCCTCTTTGTTCATTCTTCCGGCAGAAAGTGTTTGCACTACAGATAAGGAGGAGAGATTACTACGTAAGTCTCACACGGCATCTGCGTTAGGTAGTGTAGATTTGCATTACTAATTTCTAAAGGATTACTAGTAGGAAACGTTGGATCTACTGTGAGATTAGTACTTTTCATGAGAATAAGTCTTTGTTCAGCTTGGACACTCTTTACTCGGATGGTGACTTTCATACCCTCTACGGGGCACTTCGCCATTTCTAACCAGACCGAAGAAGCCGTCGACTAAAGGCTCTGAGGACACTCGGACTATGGCAGGTTACTAGCCTGTATTAAGTTTCAAATTCTAATGAACTTAAGCAACTTATTTGATGCAATGAGTGTTTGCACTTTGATATCAGGCTTGCCTTCATTTTGTCCGCTTTTAAATTCCTTTTTCTTTGACATGGTTTCATGAGATGGCGACAGTTTCTTAGCACACGCCCTTCCTTGTAATCACATTATGGAAAATAATAAGTACGCTATGATATTAGCACCACGGGTGTGGTGAACGAGCGAATGCAATTTATTCCTCACATTTCATTCCGCTGCCTAATCACCGAGGACGGTAGTTCATGCTGCTCTCGATGTAAAATCAATTTGTCTCTCTCCTTTGGGAAATATTTTTGAAGAAAATTCACAATTATTACATTTTTCTTTTTCGTAACTCGTGCATTTCCACAGCGCCACGCCTTTACGCGGTTGGATTAAGCATCCTGAAGTGTGATGCGAAGGGGCTTCCGTTCACGCTCTCCTCCACTTTACTCGTCCCCACGAGCTGCCATGACCACTTTCCCACATTGGACCAGTGGCCTACTTTTCCGTCTCTGTGTTCATTCCCTATCCGGCCTCTTCGGATTTGTGAACATCAGGTGGAAGCAGGACAGCATGTTAGGCAGACAGAAGACGAAGAAGGGAACAGTTGCTTACAGTTAAGGTAAGAGTATGTATGTCAGGAATGCCACTTTTTCTTACATGATGACTGTCAGATGAGAGACGGAGTGTGGAGTTAATATTGCAAAAGTATGAGCAATAACCATTATTTAGGAGCAAATTCTACGTGTTTGGTCAACCACTTCTGTGGGGTACACGACACTGGCCAATGGGGCATTCATGGAAGACATCATGACACGCAACGAAGAGAAGACTCTACAATCTTGAAAGACTAATTAACTCTGTCCCCAGGCGGGCGGTTTTGCAATTCCGCAATGCATATTAAGGCTTAAGCTCCGCCACATTTTTCTCAGACACTGGAGCCCTTTCTACGTGGACCAAAGGCAGCAACATGCCCTCCTCACCGTGAACACCGTCATTTCATGCCATTGTGTAAATTTTTCACTTCCAACCCGCTCCTCCCCGCTCCCCTTCACCCCTTCTTTCTTCACACACATTCGACTTGGTCTTCTATGAGGCTACCTCAATAGTGTAGTACCACTACAAGGGTTGTCATCAAGTTTCGGGACAATTGCTGCATAAGATTTTGTCTTAAATGCCTACTCGAAAATTGGTCAAGGTGTAGGAAAAACCAAACTCCAAGGTCTGTTTTTCTCGACTGAAACACTGTAACCCAGATAAATGAATAAAAGTGTTAGTGAAGGCACATATGAAAGTGTTTGGTAATTATATAAAAAAAATCTTCCAAAATGTTGATAAGACACTCTTTCTGCCCCTAACTATCTTCAAGTTAATTCTTCTCCATTAAAAGAAGGAAAGGAAGGTGAATTGGAAAGGTGAGCATCAAGTCGAGGAAGCCGTGTCCCTTTCGCCCTTCACTCAACCCTTGTAAAACGGCGTCGGCCAGTTGCTGCGGCCAGTTGCTGCTGCGGCAACTGTTGCAGTGGTGCGTAGGCCGATACATAAGGTGGAAGATGCACGCACTCCGAAAATTCTCCCTCCGCTCTCTTGCTGAACATCAATTTCCAACTTGTGTTTGGACCTGAGGTCTGAGAAACAACAGAGAGAAGGAGTGGCGTTTAATAGATAAGAACTGATAATCGGCGGAGGGAGACATGAAGAAGGAGATTGTCGGATGAAAACGGAAGTAAAAGCGCTCGGCGATTCGAGGGAACAGAGACCAAACAGATAAGGAATCTCATTGCGCCCCATCAAGCCACGATGGAAAGGATGATTGAAGGAGAAATGTGACTTCTCCCCCTCCTGACTCGAAGGATTGAAGGTTAGACTCCAAAATCAATGAATTTTAAACGCCACAAGACACAGATGAATTAAATTTGGCCTTAAAGTCCAAATCCCAGGCTTAACTTTACTTCGTCGCCTCTACTAGCCGCCCTTGTGGAACAGTATGCCCATCGTTCAACAGGTCGAGTCATTTCGCGACAGTTATCTAACGAATGGTGAGCAGAGCAGCTCGATCATCTCACAACTTGACGGCTTCGCTGGGTTAGAATGCGTGTATCGCCGATCATTCTGGCCCTCCTGTTAAAGAGACAGAGGCGCAGTTGACGTTGCATTGCGGGAAATGGTAAGAAAAATGTTTCCACAGCTTGACCACGTAAAACAGGGGGTCGAAGTGGAGCAGAACTCGTCAGTGGATCGGCGAAGTAGGCATCATGACATCGACGAGATCGATTTGAGTCGGGAAGTGTTGAAGTCGGCTGGATGGGGTGGCTTCCAAAGATGGGTTAATGTCCCAGTGCAGAGGATTTCTAGAGGATGTGGAGGATTTTTCATTTCAGCCTTTCGTCTTCCTTTATCTCGTTCCCTTTCTGATAAGTGACTTTGCGACCTCACAGTCCAAATATAAATTCTTTGTTGCATCAGAGAGACGGTATTTATTGTTCCAACTAACTGCTGTTCATTTCAACTCCTGCTCCGCCGAAGTAAAACGAACTTGGAGGTTGGCGACGAGAAAAAATGAAAAAAACGTTAACAACGCTCGTCTTTGCATTCTGTCACTTTATCATCGCATTTCCAACGTAGAACCGCTCCGATGGCATTCTTTCGCAAATCAACCCCCTTCCCTCCTCCAGACTTCGGACTCTGCACATTGACGCAACAAATAGTCACAAGTGCGACCGAGAGAATGGGCGGACATGGGTGGTGGTGAGGTGTAGATAAGAGAGAGGAGGATGGCGGCCCGGCGACAAGGCACAGTTACCCACGAAAGACCCATTCTTTGCTAAACAAGCCGTTCCGAAAGCCTCCAGTCGGCCTTCTTCTAGTCATCCAGCTGGACTTGTTTTGCTGATAGCAGTGTTTACGATTTCGTATGGGCGTGGCAAATAGTCTTGTCTGTTCCATGAGTAGGCACTTGAGTAAGGACGAAGAGAAGTTTTTCGTAGAGTGGGATAAGAGGGGGAGAAAAATTTAAGACTATGAGTTATCACCTCAAAAGAAGGTGGGGAAACGAGGACAGAGGGCATGAATCTCTTCGTCTACTAAACTAATGAACAAGGGTTGAAGCCTCAATATTTATGTAGCTGAAGCCGTGTTCCTAATGGTACGGTAAGCCGAAACCGACAAGCATGACAGCGTGCTGGTTGCAGTACTATGGCGTGTCGTTTTCAGGCAAAAATTGTTCCAGTTGAAGCTGTTTATTAAACGGAAATCGCAGGTCGTCTAAAGTTGGCTGTAGCCACGACTGCCAGGCTGATGCAAATGACGCCACCAAGCATCCGTTTAGGCGAATGCAGGAAAGAGCCGCGCGGTAATCCAACTTATCACGATGCTACTTCCGAAGGTGATGTCAGATTTCGTCATTTTGCATCGAATTATATGCACGGATTCTACTATAGGCGTTTAAAAATGGCTGACATGGAGCAGACGAAGAGAGAGTTTGGTTGGAAATCATGGTTTGCCAGTCACGAATGCTTAACATTGCGCTGCTTATTAATCTCCTTTTAACCAAAAAGAAGTTGTTAACTCCACCTCTGAACAGGCAAATTGTGCTCGGATTGCACATAGAAGCATCCGCATTCACACCCCACTTATAACACAGCGAGCAAACATGATTGATCGGAAAGCCAAACGACCGCGTCTCATTATGATTCTTTCCTTAAAATAGTTTTTACGTAAGCCTCCATCGGATATTTAGTGATGTTATCGCGATGTCTCTCATATGCATGAAATCATTCCCTCGTTCCGCCTCATATTTATTCTTATTTTACTCTCTTTCTTGTTACCTGCATTTTTTTTCATGAACTTACGCGATACCATCCTCTTTCTCATTCAAATTGCCAATTTCAATCATTATTTTCACGTCAATTCTTTTCCCACTTTCCTAATCTTTTAACTTTAGTGTAATTCATTGCGTGACAAATGCCTTATACACTTGTTTTGGCGCTTACAAACAGAACAGCATTAGATATGTCTATTTACTCTCAAGTTTTTGACTCCAGCTTATATTTTTTTCTCATTTGAATATCGGCCCAGAGGGCTTGTGGTCATTCTTGTGTCGCCATCGGTGTCGGTAAAATTTCTCCGGTTTTCTGTTCAAGACCGAAAATTAAGAATCGCCCGACAAGTATTTAACTGTGGACAAAAAAGTGGCCTCTACATTGAAGACAAGCAAATTTAGCATCCGGGTGAGCGATGCCATGTTAGACGACGGGTTCTTTGCGTTGCCCGGAACGTGTGTGGCACTTAGCATGGCTGAATATTGCGGGGACAGCTGCGGAGGCAGACTCCTTGTGGGAATGATCAGCATTGCTTGTTCTTCATGCTCACCTTCTGAGTGGTCTATTTTGACGCTTAAGAGTGGTAAACTTTCGAGAAGACCGTCCTTGGTAGATGCGAAAGATTTTTCTCTGACCGTCACGTTCTCTTCAATTGGTTCTCGACTTGCCTCTGACTGCTGTTTTCGTCCAAGCTGCTGTGACAGGAGAAGAGAGAAGAGCGGGATGGTTAGAGTGAGAACAAACGAGAAAGTGTACGGAAGATGTCTGTATCTTTACCGACGAGCAATTTCTGCAAGTGGAGTGTCTCCAAATTTTCTCTCATTCTACAAAGCTTTGGTGTACCCGTTGCTCATTCAATGATTTAAACCACAACAGGGTGGCTGCTAACTACATTTCAGTAGGATATGGCATCCAGTTTACCGCAGAGTGAGACAGCAATGGTCTTCGGAGTGTGCAGCTGCGACCTTGAGTGAGTGCTTGCACAGCACGTAGACAGTCGCATGCACGTACTCTCGAGGTGGGAATTGGGTGATTGGATGTGCTCCTATGGTTGTATTAGAACTCGTTGACAGCGTGTCTTCTCGTCCTATGCCAATCAGTGAGGCTCTCATGCCACGACAGCCGTGGTGGGAGGCGTCGAACACCTTGAGGTCAGTCCTAAGCCACTGGACAGAACTTCTCCCCTTGGCTGAACAGGTCACTCTACCATTCCACAGGCACCATTCTGTGTGAAGAAGTAGAGGGAAGTGTTGACAAATACTGCGCTTCCCCACCGTAGAAGTTGACATTCTGCGGGCCGAGAAATTGCGAGCACAACCCTCCTGAGTTGCATTCTGATTTGTCCATCCAACCACCTCATTTCAGCGCTTTACGCACTCATGCATGCTATTTAAAAACATTTCTGCTGGAGCCACAAATAACAAGGCTAGAGAGAAAAAGGGAAGGCAGGAGTTGGAGGAGGGGCGAATCTGAGGCAGGAGGGGTAACATGGAATGAAAAGAGTTACTTCACCTTTCAAAGGCGGCTGTTGGATCACGAGTATCTGCCTAAAGTGGGGGGGTGTTGGGACATGAAACCATGTCTCCTTCCGAGAGCGTCGTCTCTTTGCACTGAGACGATGTTGTTTTGGGGATATTCTTTTTCAGAGCGTCGAAATTCTCCTTGTAAAGTCGACAAGATTTGCGCCGTCTACATAGAAGCGATTCAAATCAGCCTGCGAGACAACTTTTCTTGCATGCAGGAGAAGAAGCATCAAGTGCTGCATTTTGAAGTTTCTGTGAAGAATTATTTCAAGTTATACTACTATATTGGGTAAGTCTCCCTCAGTTATCTTGCCAATTTCCTACTTGTCGTCGTAATTGGCTGCAGAGGCGAGGTTTGAGCTGGATGTGGCTTTAGAGCTGATAGAAGAACGGTAAAGACTAGATGTGGTAATCGATGTCCACATCATGGGGCGGAAGAATGCCTGACAGAAGTGATCTTTTGACAGTTGCTAATTTAGCAAGTATTAGATCGTCCCTGCCCTCAATCTAGTTGTCGGGGCTGCCATCTCTTGCTGTGAATGTGTGCGACAGTGGTCCACGTCAGCAGTTAGTAGATTGTCCGAGTTTGCCAGCACGTTTTGTGTGAAGTCTAATTGATTGCTCTCTATATTGTTGTATCTTGACTAGCGTCACTAAAATAAAACACGAATTTGCCTTATGATGGCTTTATTATTATCGTGTAAATGTTTAAAATATCCACATTGCCAACCCTAATAAGAGCTTGTGGAACGTCCACTCCGTCAGGGGGTGTAATGCGAGTTCTTGCGGGCTCTTAATTGAGCGTTTTTTCAAACGCGACCATCGCACGATTGTGTGTAAACTAATCAGCGCAAGGTCCGATTGCACTTGGTTTGACACCAACTAGGAGAGCGAAAATCACGATGTATCTGAATTCAATAAACGTAGTAAAGAAGTCAAGAGGGAACGTGGAATTCTGTGATATTGCTCACCAACGAGCGTCTCAGAGCGGTCTACCTTGTGTAAACTCCGATAATTTAAGGGACTATGGGGCATCGAGATGAATGAGAAGTAGGAACTAGATGGAATTGCCACACCGTCCAATGATTGGCCGTCACCTCAATCAGATTCGTCATGCCGGATAGGGCGAGTGTGACGTGGTATCGAGATTATTGTCTTAAGGACGGAGACTAAACGCAATAAGGAGAGATTCGCGTCTGGTGCAAAGGCGCCTCGTAAGCCTCTTCACGCTCGAAAAGAATGTCAATCAGAAAAACAAAATGAAGCAGTTTTCACTCCTCAATTAACGACCATCACCCCTCCCCAACCTCCAACCTCTCTCTGACTCGAGTCACGCGCTTATTTGTAGTCATTCTGAAAGTCGCTTTCTCGTTGGCTCTTGGGAGTCTGACCTCTCACTATCATCCATCGAATACCAGTGACCTCCAAATCTCTGACCTTTCCAGTTCACCGTCCTAGTTCGACACGATGGTACGTACGGATATTCACAGTGAGCAATAGCCGCCTCCAATGGCATTGTCAAACGATCATTTCTACCCACTTCCGTCACCTTTTCGGTGTGGCTCTCTGTTTAGTGACGCGAAGAGGCTAGCTGAAGCAGATTTGCGTGAGGATGATATGTCGTCCATTTACGCTTGTTTGTGTGGCAGTGTGGAGCAGCCAGGGAAAATTAATTGAACCGTGTCCTTTTCCGGCTTTAAGGAGAAAGTCGGGCGAACTACAGACTGTTGGGACTCACGCCCGACCCCGACAGACCTTGCTTCTCGTGGGATTGCATACTTTACTTGTGTTTATGCTCAATGTCTTTTTGTTTCACATGCAATTACCACCCAAATACAATGATTCGAGACAATAACTGTCGCAGCGCCAGTTACGAAGACGGTTAGTTTTTGATGCGAAGCCGAAGAATTCCACGAGACGCATTGGTTGCCTGATTTCGGGATGGATAACACGCGGTTGTCAATGGGAATTTTAATGAAGTCGCTTAAAGACTGCTGCAAAAGAGGTCGGTTGAAGTGAACCCCACGTCAGCTTTGAAGATACCCTTCCCGTCGAAACCGCCAATATTGCATTTGGGAGTTGCAGAAAGACAGTCGGAGGACAGGAGTTGGTGTCAAACATACGTTACACCTCACCACAGGCGTCATTTCACGTCCGATGAGAAGAAACAGAGCGACCATTGACTGCTCTCTCTCTCTCTCTCATCACCCCAAGTGAGCTCTCTGACTCTGACGAGGCAAACCAGCATCATGACGAGGCTGTGAATGAGAACGGACTGCGGCACTATTGTTATACTAGTGTGGCGTGGCAGTGAAAAAAGTAGGACATATCTCCTACATCCTTAAATCTCCTTCCAGTTTAGGCCAGGTGGATCCATTCGTCGGCATTCGTGAGAGAATTGGGAAATTGACTCTTAAAATTCCTATATGCAGTGGACGAAGGGCGACAATAGTATCGGACACAATGCTCCTGCCGAGCAATGAGAGAGACGACTCACTTCGCCTGCGGCAAAACGAATTCGTGACTACATGGGGCGGGGCGGATGCGTTGCCGTGTAGATGGCTGACGTGAAGGACGAGGGTTGCACTTTCGTGATATAGGTGCTTGACAGACTAAGACCGGACTTTCTCTTCGCCAAAGGAGGAAGGCTTCACCACCCAACACTCACCGCTGAACATCATATATCACGTCTCTTTGGCATAGAAAGTCGGTCACAAATTCCTTCCCCATTGTGGTCGTCCATGAAGCCTTCCTTCCCGACATGGCCAATGCAGAGGAAAATGGCCATTGGTGCGTCGAGGTAGTAATAGTGAAGGGGAGACTGTAGCAGCAGTGATCTCTCTGCTTCCAGCGGCTCCCATTCAGCTGGCACATTTGCCCCATTTTGACGCAGACTGGAGCATGATAGACGAATTTACAAGCGTCACTTTAAGCGCCTACCTGATTGAAATGACGGAGGTCGGGTGATGAAGCCTTAAATAGACCCAAATGGGGGTCAACTTCCATTGACTGCTGCTTAGGCTGCACAGAGAAGCGTCATTTGATTGTGCAGAAAGTTGAGACCAGTCGTCAGCTTCCAGCAGTCTTGTCCTTAACGAGATCACTTGTCCATTGTGACTGTGTCAGTTGATGAGTTTTATTCACGGCTCACGTCTTCTCTAGTGAAACTAGGCTTACCACTCACTACACGCAGGGAGGAGAGAAAGGAGTAACAAATTTAAGACAGAATTAGCAGATAGGACCCAATGCGCTGAATTGAAGTATAAGTGGGACAAGTGATTCGGCACGTTCTCGACACAATATGTCATTTTCAGTAGGCTCTCTCGTCGTGCCTGCCAAACTGCTCTGCGGAACACATTGCCTTCGTGTAGACTTGGAAGACTGCAGCGTGCATAAAGCTAGAGATACATCTGCGCCAATGTTAGTGCCTTTCTAGAAGAGGAAGTCGTTTGCCATGGGCTTCGAGCAGGTTAACATCGTTAAAGCAATCAGCCGGCATCTTTCTTCATAGCCTTATTTTCAGATTGACAGAATGTTTTTCACCCTCCATTCAAATTCGAGGGACATCTCTGTCCATTCCGCCTTCTTAACTCCACCAACACGCACATGAGGCGACCACATTCTCGACTCAATGCGTCTTTTCGCAGTAGGCAGTCTCGTCGTGGCTGCCAAGCAGGAAACTCGATTCACGACTTCGTGATCGTAATTCGAGAGGAGCTGTAGACGGAAATGGGTAATTACTAGAGACACTTAATAAAATGCGACCATCGGTTTTTCGGGAGGCCGTTAACAATGCGTTGACACAGAGGGGTTCTTCCCTTCGGAGCAACTGCCCTGCAGATTGCGGTGTACAGGCAAATTGGCTCGCGTTCATCCATTCGCCCATGTCTGAGGGGGCTCAGGTGACGTCAGCACTATTTCGCGGAGAAGTAAGTGAAGTAATCGGAGGCGTGGCGGCAAGAGTCGCGGCGGACGGATGATGTGAAATGTCCACTGTCTAGGATCGACTGTTGAGCAGACATGATGCCGGTGGCGACGTGTGGCTTTCGCTGCCACAGAACTCATCAACGTGTGAATTTCTACAATGTGTCGAGAGTTTTTGGCCGCAGGTGATGCAAACCGTTCACACTGTGCGCAGGATTGCAAGAAATGAGCATAGGACATCGTCCATTAAGGGAGTTCCTGCGCCAGTGAGAAGTTCAATTTTATAGCAGACAACCTCCAGGTTCTAAAGGTTTTCCCTCCTGGCGAAGTGATGTTGAGTGTGACGGGAGGAGATGAAGAGGCTACCTGCAAAAACATGCATCCGGTAATTGCAGGAGTAAATCACTTGCGGCTGAGCTGTGGACTGTGATCGCCTGACAACCGACCAAACAGCACAGGCCATGAAGACTTTAACTCACTCCGAGAATGGAAGAGGTTGGAAGCGTTGAGATTGTGTGATCCACATCCTTTTCCTCTCTACCACGCCATTTGGGACTTGGCTCAGAGTCTAAATTTTCCCGTGCGAAACTTAGCACCCACCTACGCCTTCATGTAAACAACTGTGAATGCTCAGTAAACAAATGAAGTTGCAAGTGTATATAAAAGACTTCCACAGAGGCTTCGTTGACCTATCCCGCTTTGAGTAGCTTCCTTCGACTACAATCACAAAAGTTAACTTCTCGCACTTGGCAGTGCATTCCTCCTCAGCCTCCTTCGCTGCCTCGCATTGAAATGCACAGCAACTCATCGCATTCAACGTGGTGGAAGACGCTGAGACCGCGAAGACTGGCAGTAGACTTGTTTGAGCTGCGTCATCCTTTCCTCAACGACCAACAAACCGGCGATGCAGAGCAGCAAGATGTGATTGAATCGTCATCTGAGGTGCAGGAAATGATCAGAACGAGCAGTAATGAGACTTTATGATACAATAAGAATTGCCAACATTAGCTGTAGACCACTTTCAACCTTGCCTTTATCGGAATAGGGCCTCTCTCTTCCTCCCTCGGCTGCTTCAAGAAGCACTGTTGACTTCTACCATTTCTAGCGGTGGCAAATAGGTACTCTTATGAGTACGCGGATGCTGCGCTGACTGAGATTGCGTCGATCAGAAAGAAAAATTGGCGGATCTTCCAGTCCGCGCAATAACCTTCACTCATAACGAAGCATGTATCTGAATGTGCACACAAATTAAAAAGGTGGTAAATCGAATGGCTCAGACGGCCCAGAGGAATGGGGGAGGATGTCGAGTTTAGCGCCTGTTGGCAGACTGCATAATGAATCAGCGGAGAGAAAAAACGAACCACTTTTCTCCTTGTCACGAAGACATGGTTTGCGCTCCCACGTTTGTAGCCTCGGGGCTCCGTCGCACGGATATTGTGCTTCTGTTAGGCCTCTCAACGCACATTTAACGGATCCTGACCCCGACACTGAAGATAAGCCTGTCGCACTGTATAAATGACTCTTCACGGGAATAGTAACCAAGAGTTCAAATTAATGAAACAGTTTGTTAATATGTTAAAAATAAAACCCTTCCAATTCTTCCTATTTTTCTTTGTATTCGAGAGAACACTTGTGACCTTAGTGGTGGCAGTAGTAGTTTCACCAATTCGATGAATCGTCTGAGATGCACTTTCATCGGGTTCCAATTTGGTAACCCCCCAACATGGGCTTTCTTCCACTATCATCGTCCGTCACTTTTTGACTGCTCTCTTCATGTTTGACAGTCCCTAATTGGTCTCTCCATTACCACCTAGAGGCAACTCCGTCATCAGCACTTCCACAATGCCTCCACGTTGATCAGTGTTTCATGGATCAAAAGCATCTTCTTCTCTTAAAGAACTACAAGGTAAACATTGGCAACAAAGCCACACCGTCAGGCATAAAATGTCCAAGTGTCTCTTGTACGATTATACCATCAGTGGTGAAATAGTTTCGGCCTACGCCTAAGGAGCTTAGGCGCACGATACAAGCACTGGAAAGTGTAAAATTGTTGAATGTAACCTCAGCATGAAGCAGAGATGATCGGGTGAGGTAAATCATGAAGGAAATTTAGTCGTAACTCAATTACTGACGGAAAACCGGACGAAGTGTGCTCAAATATACCCTAGTGTCAAGAAGACTAGCAACAATAAACAACAATAAAAGTATGCAAACGTCTAACCCAAAATAAAAAACGCACAACATATTGCTGTTTTATTTGTCAATGACTAAATATCAACGATACGACACGCCTAATAGACCTAACTTCACTGTAAAACCGCCTGAGCACAAACCATTGTTGCAAATCTCCACTTATTCAGAGTGAATAGACGGTTTCCTTCCCCTCTAGTAGCCTTCATTCCATCATTATTCTCTTCCCTTTTTCCATTCCATTATTTAACCCACAAAATCCCCTTCGACCGCATTATTTGATTCCTTCTCCTTCGCCTTGTCCTTCTCCTTTTTCTTCTTCTTCTGCTTCTTTCTCCTATCAATGCTTCTGGTTATCCTTCAACCCCTACTTTCGACCATCATCTTATATCAAGTTGAGTATGGCATTACCGTTCCGCATCGCGAGCATTTTCACCCCACATGAGACTAAGGGGAGACAGGGTTTGACCTCACCATTGGTTTTCGCTTCTCCTCAGTCTTCTTCACATCTGTAGTGCGGATAAGTGCAATCTGTCCTTGTATCCACAATACTGCGGTCAAACCGAGAAGACATACAACGCAGAGCATTGTCCTTCTCTCCAATAGGCCCCACAGTTACCCCACTCTCCGTGTGTGCATTTCGCCGCCTCGCATCGCCTTCCACGTCATATTGGGCAGACAAAGATCAAAATCACCTCCATGTCAGTCAAGGCCTCTTCCCATTGCCTGCCTGACAGCTTGCATGCCGCCTGCATGCCTGTCAAGCTGGAAGGGAAAGGTGGAAGTCAGTACCGTTTCACCGTAAGCCTGCATTCAAGCATTTAGAGGATACAGCGACTATGAGCAAGTGACTACTTTGTCTTCTCCACCTTCTGACTGCATCTCGCCCCACCCTCATAGTAAAATGTCACTAGCTTTTTCTTAAGTCACTTTTCACGTGTCACATACCAAAAGACCATCTGCTTCACAAACCTTTCACCTGAAAAGCTATCACCTCCTACTTGCCAATGTCCACAGTCCCCTTTCCTCACACAATTCTGTAGCCACTCCTTCTTCATCGTCCATGAATAAAGGAGGTGGAATACTCCAGTTTCATGAAAAGCATGGTGGACGCACTCAGAAAACTCATCAAATGGTAATATATAGGTGAACCGTGGCTTTCTATGTGTCCACCCCGGCAATCACTTATCATCAGGCTGATGGAGGAGTCTGGATGAGTTAGTTGCGCAACTTGTTCCCCCCTCCTCACCCCACCTTCTCATCAAGTAGGGCTCAGGTGTCATTCGCGTCGGCTCCAACGTAGCTGCGGCTGCTGCTGCTGAATGCCCGCTATAATACTTCTTCAAATAAAGTGCCCCAACTCCCCAAATTCTCCATATATTCACGGAATTCAGTTCAGATTATTATTTCAAGACATCAAAATGTTCATGTAGAGTTAAGTACCGTCATTACAGTGGCCAACACAACCTCCAACATAACGTGGCATGTCAACAAATTCGACCGTAGACATGACTGTTAACATGACCTGTTAACATTCGGCGTGTCTATTGGGCATTCCATTTGCTCCCGTATATAAATGCAATAACAAGGAGGAGTAGTGAGAGCAGCAATGTAATTCACTCTAGTAGACCAAACAGAGCAGAGCAAAGCAGACCAGGCGGGACAAGACGAGACGAGACGAGACGAGACGAGACGAGACGAGACGAGGCGAGGCGAGGCGAGGCGAGGCGAGGCGAGTCCAGATAGGTCGGAGAACGAACACCTGTAGAATTTGTCTTCTTCCACCAAAATCAAACCGGCGTCAATCTCGGCGCTGTAAGTCACCAATGTGAGGACCTCACTGATTATGTGTCATCACAAGGAAATAAACGTTTCGACAAGGCATTCCATGAGAAGACAGACACGCAGACGGAGACGCAGATATATTAATGCACTTTACGTAGGGAATATTTCGTCAACGCTTGCAAACAACTAAACCTTCAAATCAACCTCAATTCGCTCCCTCCCTCCTCTCTCCCTCGCTCGCTCACCCACTCACTCAAACAGGCAGCATACACCACTGCCAAGGCAAATCCACCCACCCACCCACACTCCCACTGCACATTAACTCCTTCCACCAACTGGGTACTTCGGCTTCTCTTAATTCCAGTAAACTACAAAGTGACCAGAAAATTGCTGACTACAAAACGCTCACATTTATGAGCCTCTACAGTCAAAAGCACTGCCGGAAAGACAGGATAACCGCCCACAGGTCAGTGGCCTCACTGACCTCTTCGTACAAGCCCCAACCACTCGGGAAAGTCAGAAGATAACACATGCACAAGCCCATACCCCAACAACAACAATCCACTTCTACGAAGATTGAAGCCTCTGAACTTTGCCACATCCCCTACATACGCCTAAGAAAATGTAATCAGCACAGCTAATATCCCCTTGTATGAAAATGCTTATCTACTCTCATAGACAAGGATGCCACATGCCTCTTATTTCACAGTCTACCATTCATGGAATAATAACTTCAATAGCAAAAATTTACCTTAGTGTGGATTAGATGAGATATCTCTTGCGAGTCATTACTATCAGCGGCCATAATATATATATAATTCCACTCAAGATACCACCTACCTAAGAGCCTCACTTCATCATTGGCCATTCTTAAGAGTGGATACATCAAAAGAGGGTAAGCATATTCGATGCCAGTACGTGTAAGCGAAGGTCCTTTGCATCCCACTTCGTAAAGGCGCTCAACCCGACCTCCTCAAGGCATGGCGTTGTGGAATTACACGAGTTTCAAGATAATTCAAAGAAATAAGGATGAATTTTATTCAAAACTATGCCCCAAAATGGATAGATAACTTGATTCTTCCATCGAGGACAGCATCAACTATCGTCCTCAGCGGTTAGGTCTCGGGGATGCACCGCAATTCCTACTTATCTACCCACAAAAAAACACGCGTAAAAATTCTACTTTCGGAATGAATTTTTAAGACCAACTTGCATGCGCTCGCTCACCACACTTGTGGTGCTCATATACTCAACCCTTATCATTTCAGATAATTCGATTAGAAGAAAAAGCGTGTGCCAAACAAATTGTCCATATCCAATGAAGCCATGTCCAAAAAGCAGAGGAATTAAAAAGATGCCAACCCAAAGGCGGATGTCACATTCATGGTGAAAAACACTCTTTGCACCACATAAGCTACGTCAAAATCCTCTACAAAATAGAACTCAAGGCAGGCCAGCAACACATCTTATACCAATTGTCTGTCCTCAGGGGATTTAGTCGACGGCCTCTTCGATCCGATATGACATAACATAGCACCCCGTCGAGGCTGTGAAAGTCATCTTCCGAGCAAAGATACTCCAAAACTGCACAAAAGTCTTATTCTTACCAAGAGGAACATTCGGGTTTTAAGTCCAGGTATAAGTTGCTCGCCGTCATTTTACAATTCCTCATAAAAACCTACTGCCCAACAAATATATCATATGAGACTGAACTAGTAAAGTGGCCTCCTTTTCTGCAACGCGCAAAAGTGCTTCCGCCAGAATGACCAAAATACGTTCAGAGAAGTTCTTTGCCATCCCGCAAAGTCCTAGGCGGTTCTCGGTTGCCAGAACCAATGAAAAGTGACAAATGTCTGACTAATGAGCTTAGACGACAAGAGGTACAAGTCAACTGACTCTACTGCTGATTTTTCCCTTTCAATCATTAGCACAACCGCCTCGCGCATTATTACGTACCACCTGCACACCTCGTTAGAAATTTATGTACAATTCACCTTAGTCAACGTCACTCGCCAAATTTGCTTCAAGGATTTTGAATGTGTGGCTGATATATTTCATGTTATCTATGCTTACTCCACTCCGTCGAAGCCATGTTCGCACATCGTCTCAACACCATTTAGGCGGCATGAGAATAAAGCGCCCAGTCAACTGGTAAGCGTAGGTTACAACTTGCATCTCACCTCACAGAGGTCCTTCCTACATCAGCGAAGGGCACCCTTCTCCTTCTCATGCCACAATTTCGTGGAGCTACATTAGGGGAGAAAATGCCTTAATTAACATCAGCCAGCAGCCAGCCACCCAGCCAATCTCCTCTTCCACTTCCCTTATCACAATTTCTTACACCTCTGCGCACACCCCTTAAATCTCTCTCGTCTCTCTTCCCTCTCTCCCACTCCTCTCCCTCTCCCACTCTCCCCTCTCTCGCTTATCAAAGTGCTCTTCAGTGCCATCTTCGCCCACTCTCCACAAATTTACTCCACCACCATCTCCCAAGACCGCTTTGCCGCAGTTGGCGCAGTGGCTCAATTCCCCGGCTCCGTGCTGATTCCCTATCCTATCCTCCTCCCTGATTTGTGGATATCAGGACAGGAACTAAAATGGCATGTGTGGGGGAGAGAAGGCGAACGGGAGATGGGAACTAATGCTTACACCTACGATAAGGGCATTTGGCCACTTAAAACTGTAGTGTAATATGTCAACTGACTATGGATGATGCCAAACTTTTCTACACCTTCTAAGTGGTCCTAACTGATCCACTTCACCCTTTGGCTTTTCCGCCTTCATGTTGATTCGAGTTTCCTCCGATCTCGTGAAGTGGGTTGATGCTGTCTCGTGTAATGCTATTTACTTGGCTCTCCAATTTGTTTTCTTGCATGTTTCCCACTTCCTCCTACTCCTACTCCTCTCCTCTCTGTGTCGAGACGAGGTGAGGACAGGGAGATACGGCTAGATGAGGGGAAATGTGGGGGAGTAGAGAAGAAAGAGAAGAGGAGAGGAGAGGATAGAATCGGGGTTAGAGGAGAAAGAAGTACAATGTCCTCGTGACTAACTTCCTCGGGAGCAGTTTACCTTTGTTGACAAGGAATTTCACGGGTTTCATCCTGCTTTCCTTGGTGCAAAACCCGAAATCGTTTGCCTCGTTTCTCAACTTCGGCTGTGAGGAAGGTGCGGACGGATGGGAGAAAAATGAGTTTGGAGGACGGGATTCCGAGCCATGAGGATGATTTGAGGGTTAGAAAGGTTGTTGAATACGTTTTAATGGAAAAAAAAAGCTGCAGTCGGAATATGTTTCGTATTAGGAGTTAAGAAGACTCCGAGTCAGCGGATTTGTGGCCGGGTAATAGGGAAAGGAATGTGGAAGGCGCAATGTGAGGGAATGTGGCTGTTTCCCGGTGTTCGACTGTGGGTTGAATGTGTTGGTCGCCGCATTTGCGGGCTGCGGCTACGTCTTCGCCTATTTCCTTCTCTGCTTTCATCCACTGTCTTTACCGCCTAGACTATCATCGAAATTTTTAGTCCGGCAATACTTCAACTTATCGTCATCACTGATTCACCGTGTCTGAGATGGATTTACAATCACCGCGACACAAATTTTTGTCAAATCACTGGTAAAGTGAAGCAACAGCATCTATCACTAACGAAGCCGGGTTAGTACTTGCATCGGTGACCGGCTGGGAATACCCGGTGTTGCTGTCACTTTTCACACCCTTCCCCGCAGCTTCAATGGCTCTCCTCGACCACAGTTTTGCCCAAGTCCATGCCCATGCCCACGCCAACTTCTCCACACTCATCCCCTCCTAGCAGTCCGCATGGCAGTGTGCAATGTCTGCGCTAAAACACATGATTTAAATTTGACGACTGTTGATGTTCGATTAGACCTCCCCACAATGGGATGAAGTGTTGCTTAAATTGTCAAATTTACCGCTCTTTTTCTAGTCGAAGCCCGTTTTTCCAAATCGTTTATATAATTTAATTTTCATGCGAATTTGATTCCGTAAGAAATCTTGACTCATGGCAGACTCTCTCCTCATCGCCTTATATATTACCATTCAATGGTTCACTGTTGCCCACTTAAATTGTAGCGAACGATTGGCGAAGTGTAGCCTTCCCGAAACATCATCCATGCGATTTGACATTCGGCGTATTGCGTTGTGGTGCAAAGCATTATGGCGACATGCTGAGCTCTGGAAACAGTGGAGTTGTTGGAGGATCACGTTGCTCCATGCATCTTATCTCTTGTCCTGACACACCACTTGCCGAGATTAGGCCGATCGGATTGAACGAGGAAGGAGGAGTTGGCTTCAATTTATATTTCAAGACGCTGGAAGGAGAAGCTTATACCTTTCGCCGTCATGTCATCCACAAACTCCGGCCTCTAGACTCTCGACAGTGACTTGAACTTGTGTCAGTCTAGCAGCACCCCTGCTGCCGTTGCACTACTAGCGCGGCCACATGTACACCCTGTCTCTTTCCTCCGCCAACAAATCCGCAACTATTTTACTTGGTCACTGCCCTCCTCCCCGACGACGATGTGGTGTGTGGCACGAATGACGCTGAGCAAAGTAGGCCAAGGCAAGGCTGGTCGGGTCGTGACAAGAAAGAGCTGGGTATGGTTCTTTTGCCAAGGTGGATGGAGGAGAAGCCACCTTGTTTACCCGTCGTGACATTCTAACCACCTCCGATCTCTACACCCAGAAAGCGGCATTAACTTGTGGCAATCTTCCCCACTCGCCCGCCTCCTCACTGCGATGGGATATGTACGAGACGAAGACGAGAAGCGGTCACCGAGAAGATACAAAAGAACCCCTTCTCTTTATCCATTTACTTCTTCAGGTGAGCACTGCGATTGTTTGGCTTACATGGACTTCGACATTTTCCGTGTCTCTTTAGACACACTAAACGAACCGTTTTTAGTGCCAGGTTTTGCTGTTTTCACTGACGTGTGTTTCGCTCATGTACTTGAATGCACTTCGTTGCAGTTGAGTTTGCACATTTCAAAGGACATCCATGGGTGTCAATCACGAAAGAAGCGGGAGATCGCTGGAAGAATAGTAAGACTGGAGAAAGAGAGGCAACTCTCGAACTTCCCTTCGCTAGATGCTCCTTATTAACATCGGGCACACAGATATTAGCGCAGCATTCAAAAGAGCCGGTCATTATGCGGCACACAGCAGTACTTGAGTATAGCCACATCGCCACTTCGCACAGTATTTACCTTTTAGTCATCACAAAGATAAACGAAAGCCTCAGTCTTCGCAGCCACTGGCGTGACAACGGCATGAGAATACAGGGTGCTAGGAAGAAATGTCCACCCAACACCTCCACACCCATATGTCCACTTGCAAGGTAGGCTGTTCAATTTCCACGAAAGAGGCGACCAAATAAAGAGAAGAAGGTGTAAGAGAAAGTTCGTTCACGGCGAAATTGGAGAAAACTTATTTGCGTCGAAGGAATCGAGAGGAGTGGGGCTCTCAACAGAAATTGAGGAAGGACCTTCACCCCGAGAACACACTAGAGTGAAGAGCGACTGAATCTCGCTTGTCACACGACTAAATGTTGGGTCTACGGGTGTAACTGTCATCCCCATCAGGGATCCATGCAGCACGAGAAGTCGTGATGTGTGCCGAGAATACTGCAAAGGCTACCTCATGCCTCGCGCGCTTCCATAAGTGGTATTATGCACGTCAAGTAACCCCTGGTGTCGTCGAGTGTCCCACACACCTCCAAGTAGGTGGTGAACAATCGCCCGTCACACCTGTCAACACTTCTTAACCTGTGCTTCACACATCTGTCCCATAGCGTCGCATGTGAACAATGGGTATGAGATATCTTGATGAGAGGAAGTCGACTGCTAGACGGTACCCCCCAAGGCAGCCTCAGATTGCCAACCAAAGTCATTTCATCTCGACTCGTCTTGTTTCATCTAGATTCTCTAAAATATACACTACACTGCTTTTGTATACAACTCTGGATTTCGTTCTGTCCCACATAATTTGATGCGCCTTTAGTCTTTAAACCATTTGAGGAATGCGCGTGTTCTTGGACAACATTTTTCCCCCTCATTCGCAATAAACATGGCTGATTTAAGAATTATGCCACCGCCACTTTCGGCGACCGTGTTGAGTTGAAGTTCGCCAACTTCCAACTATTTTTGTTCCAACTGTCCTCCCAGTTCTGCACAGCTACCTACAAGATGTTAATCGTCATGGTGATATTGGACGAATAAGAGATAACCCATCTGTGCGAGAAATCTTATGAGTGATAGATTCTGGTTTATCAAGTCTGTCATATTTCTCTCATTGCACAGAAATAATAAATTTAGGTCAATTCCGAAGAGAAACACCACGCGAGTCGGCTTAGTGTGGTAGAGGGACACAAAGGGTTTAGGCAGGCGACCAAGGGACGCCAATCCCAAGCTGATGGGTGGTCACTGTGTGAAAGTCCATCTGGCTTTAGAGCAGGGATCGGGGAGTGAACGAATTGCAGTTAGTTGAGCCCACTGTATGCAACAATTATTCGTTAGACAAGTTGCAGTGAAGTGGACTCAACAAGAGACTATAAAATTCGGTTGAGAACGCTATACTGGGTGACTGACCACACCGTGTGAAAAGCACTTTCATTGCTACTTCCTAGCTGACCAGCATCTTCCTCCACTGCTCGCTACTGAGGGAACCTTCCACTGTCCGAATCTTCCCCAATAAAGACAATCATCACGCAAACTGGTGTCAGTCTTCAACGCATTTAAACGGTTTCATCTGACCGAGCAGATGGGTGAGTGGGACTACTGCGCTCAACGTAGGGGTCAGACAAACACAAAAACAAGGAAAGCGAGATCTTCCGAGATACGAGGTGAGGAGAAGTAGCAACTTAGTACTCACACCATTTTTCCTCACGTTCTGTTAAAACGTCAAGTGGGGTTGATGCTACATTTAAGTGGCATTCAACTGCGGTCGAGCGGAATAGGCTTTGATCACACACGACATATGCTGCCAGGGAGAAATGAGGGCTTCCTCCTCCCTGCTTTCTCTCCATATAATGCGAGATTCAGCAACATCTGTTAAACCCATCGCTAATGTCTTACTTCTCCAATACCGTCACTTCTTGCCTTTAAATGTCTTATGCAGTTTTTTTTATAAGCGCCTTTCGAATTTTCTCCTCCACTTAACCTTACTTCAATGTAAAATGAGGCAGGACATGGGCAAAAATATGCGTATATTAATACTATTTTGGCAATGCGCACTTGCAGCTACGCATTCCGCTCTCGCGTCGTTTCACGGAGGATGTAAGGGAATGACGACATCCTTAATTACCGACTCAAAATTGCTCGGACAACGGTAAACTTGGGGAGACAGGGACGTAATCGTCGTCCAACACATCGCCATCAATCAACTGCTACTCACACTTCATTCCCTACTCCTTTCCTCCACCAACTTTCCCGTGGTTTTGAAAAGACTCGACTGGTAGACCAGAGCTCCTGTTGTAGTTGACTAGCCTCATTAGGTAAAGAAAAGCTTGCGGAATTAGTAGCCTTCTCGTGTGGACGAAGATGATGTCATAATGCTGGACTCCGTGATGGACCATGTGACAGATCTTCGCGGGGGCGGAGAGGTACTGGAAACAGAGCTGCTGAGGTCGAGATGCTTCAAGTCTCCCAACCAAATACCGGTCACAGTACAGGGCAGCAATCCATCAGTTAAGCCTCTTAAAATGCTGCCTCTAGACCGCGTGGATCGGCTCTCGCGGTTTGCCAGACTTCACTCACAAGTACACCAGCAGGAGGCGCAGTCCATTGATAAGAGATGAGTAAAAGGTGAGTGATAAGAGTGGTAAAAAGCCACTCGAGCCCTCTTTGTTCATTCTTCCGGCAGAAAGTGTTTGCACTACAGATAAGGAGGAGAGATTACTACGTAAGTCTCACACGGCATCTGCGTTAGGTAGTGTAGATTTGCATTACTAATTTCTAAAGGATTACTAGTAGGAAACGTTGGATCTACTGTGAGATTAGTACTTTTCATGAGAATAAGTCTTTGTTCAGCTTGGACACTCTTTTACTCGGATGGTGACTTTCATACCCTCTACGGGGCACTTCGCCATTTCTAACCAGACCGAAGAAGCCGTCGACTAAAGGCTCTGAGGACACTCGGACTATGGCAGGTTACTAGCCTGTATTAAGTTTCAAATTCTAATGAACTTAAGCAACTTATTTGATGCAATGAGTGTTTGCACTTTGATATCAGGCTTGCCTTCATTTTGTCCGCTTTTTAAATTCCTTTTTCTTTGACATGGTTTTCATGAGATGGCGACAGTTTCTTAGCACACGCCCTTCCTTGTAATCACATTATGGAAAAATAATAAGTACGCTATGATATTAGCACCACGGGTGTGGTGAACGAGCGAATGCAATTTATTCCTCACATTTCATTCCGCTGCCTAATCACCGAGGACGGTAGTTCATGCTGCTCTCGATGTAAAATCAATTTGTCTCTCTCCTTTGGGAAATATTTTTGAAGAAAATTCACAATTATTACATTTTTCTTTTTCGTAACTCGTGCATTTCCACAGCGCCACGCCTTTACGCGGTTGGATTAAGCATCCTGAAGTGTGATGCGAAGGGGCTTCCGTTCACGCTCTCCTCCACTTTACTCGTCCCCACGAGCTGCCATGACCACTTTCCCACATTGGACCAGTGGCCTACTTTTCCGTCTCTGTGTTCATTCCCTATCCGGCCTCTTCGGATTTGTGAACATCAGGTGGAAGCAGGACAGCATGTTAGGCAGACAGAAGACGAAGAAGGGAACAGTTGCTTACAGTTAAGGTAAGAGTATGTATGTCAGGAATGCCACTTTTTCTTACATGATGACTGTCAGATGAGAGACGGAGTGTGGAGTTAATATTGCAAAAGTATGAGCAATAACCATTATTTAGGAGCAAATTCTACGTGTTTGGTCAACCACTTCTGTGGGGTACACGACACTGGCCAATGGGGCATTCATGGAAGACATCATGACACGCAACGAAGAGAAGACTCTACAATCTTGAAAGACTAATTAACTCTGTCCCCAGGCGGGCGGTTTTGCAATTCCGCAATGCATATTAAGGCTTAAGCTCCGCCACATTTTTCTCAGACACTGGAGCCCTTTCTACGTGGACCAAAGGCAGCAACATGCCCTCCTCACCGTGAACACCGTCATTTCATGCCATTGTGTAAATTTTTCACTTCCAACCCGCTCCTCCCCGCTCCCCTTCACCCCTTCTTTCTTCACACACATTCGACTTGGTCTTCTATGAGGCTACCTCAATAGTGTAGTACCACTACAAGGGTTGTCATCAAGTTTCGGGACAATTGCTGCATAAGATTTTGTCTTAAATGCCTACTCGAAAATTGGTCAAGGTGTAGGAAAAAACCAAACTCCAAGGTCTGTTTTTCTCGACTGAAACACTGTAACCCAGATAAATGAATAAAAGTGTTAGTGAAGGCACATATGAAAGTGTTGGTAATTATATAAAAAAAATCTTCCAAAATGTTGATAAGACACTCTTTCTGCCCTAACTATCTTCAAGTTAATTCTTCTCCATTAAAAGAAGGAAAGGAAGGTGAATTGGAAAGGTGAGCATCAAGTCGAGGAAGCCGTGTCCCTTTCGCCCTTCACTCAACCCTTGTAAAACGGCGTCGGCCAGTTGCTGCGGCCAGTTGCTGCTGCGGCAACTGTTGCAGTGGTGCGTAGGCCGATACATAAGGTGGAAGATGCACGCACTCCGAAAATTCTCCCTCCGCTCTCTTGCTGAACATCAATTTCCAACTTGTGTTTGGACCTGAGGTCTGAGAAACAACAGAGAGAAGGAGTGGCGTTTAATAGATAAGAACTGATAATCGGCGGAGGGAGACATGAAGAAGGAGATTGTCGGATGAAAACGGAAGTAAAAGCGCTCGGCGATTCGAGGGAACAGAGACCAAACAGATAAGGAATCTCATTGCGCCCCATCAAGCCACGATGGAAAGGATGATTGAAGGAGAAATGTGACTTCTCCCCCTCCTGACTCGAAGGATTGAAGGTTAGACTCCAAAATCAATGAATTTTAAACGCCACAAGACACAGATGAATTAAATTTGGCCTTAAAGTCCAAATCCCAGGCTTAACTTTACTTCGTCGCCTCTACTAGCCGCCCTTGTGGAACAGTATGCCCATCGTTCAACAGGTCGAGTCATTTCGCGACAGTTATCTAACGAATGGTGAGCAGAGCAGCTCGATCATCTCACAACTTGACGGCTTCGCTGGGTTAGAATGCGTGTATCGCCGATCATTCTGGCCCTCCTGTTAAAGAGACAGAGGCGCAGTTGACGTTGCATTGCGGGAAATGGTAAGAAAAATGTTTCCACAGCTTGACCACGTAAAACAGGGGGTCGAAGTGGAGCAGAACTCGTCAGTGGATCGGCGAAGTAGGCATCATGACATCGACGAGATCGATTTGAGTCGGGAAGTGTTGAAGTCGGCTGGATGGGGTGGCTTCCAAAGATGGGTTAATGTCCCAGTGCAGAGGATTTCTAGAGGATGTGGAGGATTTTTCATTTCAGCCTTTCGTCTTCCTTTATCTCGTTCCCTTTCTGATAAGTGACTTTGCGACCTCACAGTCCAAATATAAATTCTTTGTTGCATCAGAGAGACGGTATTTATTGTTCCAACTAACTGCTGTTCATTTCAACTCCTGCTCCGCCGAAGTAAAACGAACTTGGAGGTTGGCGACGAGAAAAAATGAAAAAAAACGTTAACAACGCTCGTCTTTGCATTCTGTCACTTTATCATCGCATTTCCAACGTAGAACCGCTCCGATGGCATTCTTTCGCAAATCAACCCCCTTCCCTCCTCCAGACTTCGGACTCTGCACATTGACGCAACAAATAGTCACAAGTGCGACCGAGAGAATGGGCGGACATGGGTGGTGGTGAGGTGTAGATAAGAGAGAGGAGGATGGCGGCCCGGCGACAAGGCACAGTTACCCACGAAAGACCCATTCTTTGCTAAACAAGCCGTTCCGAAAGCCTCCAGTCGGCCTTCTTCTAGTCATCCAGCTGGACTTGTTTTGCTGATAGCAGTGTTTACGATTTCGTATGGGCGTGGCAAATAGTCTTGTCTGTTCCCATGAGTAGGCACTTGAGTAAGGACGAAGAGAAGTTTTTCGTAGAGTGGGATAAGAGGGGGAGAAAAATTTAAGACTATGAGTTATCACCTCAAAAGAAGGTGGGGAAACGAGGACAGAGGGCATGAATCTCTTCGTCTACTAAACTAATGAACAAGGGTTGAAGCCTCAATATTTATGTAGCTGAAGCCGTGTTCCTAATGGTACGGTAAGCCGAAACCGACAAGCATGACAGCGTGCTGGTTGCAGTACTATGGCGTGTCGTTTTCAGGCAAAAATTGTTCCAGTTGAAGCTGTTTATTAAACGGAAATCGCAGGTCGTCTAAAGTTGGCTGTAGCCACGACTGCCAGGCTGATGCAAATGACGCCACCAAGCATCCGTTTAGGCGAATGCAGGAAAGAGCCGCGCGGTAATCCAACTTATCACGATGCTACTTCCGAAGGTGATGTCAGATTTCGTCATTTTGCATCGAATTATATGCACGGATTCTACTATAGGCGTTTAAAAATGGCTGACATGGAGCAGACGAAGAGAGAGTTTGGTTGGAAATCATGGTTTGCCAGTCACGAATGCTTAACATTGCGCTGCTTATTAATCTCCTTTTAACCAAAAAGAAGTTGTTAACTCCACCTCTGAACAGGCAAATTGTGCTCGGATTGCACATAGAAGCATCCGCATTCACACCCCACTTATAACACAGCGAGCAAACATGATTGATCGGAAAGCCAAACGACCGCGTCTCATTATGATTCTTTCCTTAAAATAGTTTTTACGTAAGCCTCCCATCGGATATTTAGTGATGTTATCGCGATGTCTCTCATATGCATGAAATCATTCCCTCGTTCCGCCTCATATTTATTCTTATTTTACTCTCTTTCTTGTTACCTGCATTTTTTTTCATGAACTTACGCGATACCATCCTCTTTCTCATTCAAATTGCCAATTTCAATCATTATTTTCACGTCAATTCTTTTCCCACTTTCCTAATCTTTTAACTTTAGTGTAATTCATTGCGTGACAAATGCCTTATACACTTGTTTGGCGCTTACAAACAGAACAGCATTAGATATGTCTATTTACTCTCAAGTTTTGACTCCAGCTTATATTTTTTTCTCATTTGAATATCGGCCCAGAGGGCTTGTGGTCATTCTTGTGTCGCCATCGGTGTCGGTAAAATTTCTCCGGTTTCTGTTCAAGACCGAAAATTAAGAATCGCCCGACAAGTATTTAACTGTGGACAAAAAAGTGGCCTCTACATTGAAGACAAGCAAATTTAGCATCCGGGTGAGCGATGCCATGTTAGACGACGGGTTCTTTGCGTTGCCCGGAACGTGTGTGGCACTTAGCATGGCTGAATATTGCGGGGACAGCTGCGGAGGCAGACTCCTTGTGGGAATGATCAGCATTGCTTGTTCTTCATGCTCACCTTCTGAGTGGTCTATTTTGACGCTTAAGAGTGGTAAACTTTCGAGAAGACCGTCCTTGGTAGATGCGAAAGATTTTTCTCTGACCGTCACGTTCTCTTCAATTGGTTCTCGACTTGCCTCTGACTGCTGTTTTCGTCCAAGCTGCTGTGACAGGAGAAGAGAGAAGAGCGGGATGGTTAGAGTGAGAACAAACGAGAAAGTGTACGGAAGATGTCTGTATCTTTACCGACGAGCAATTTCTGCAAGTGGAGTGTCTCCAAATTTTCTCTCATTCTACAAAGCTTTGGTGTACCCGTTGCTCATTCAATGATTTAAACCACAACAGGGTGGCTGCTAACTACATTTCAGTAGGATATGGCATCCAGTTTACCGCAGAGTGAGACAGCAATGGTCTTCGGAGTGTGCAGCTGCGACCTTGAGTGAGTGCTTGCACAGCACGTAGACAGTCGCATGCACGTACTCTCGAGGTGGGAATTGGGTGATTGGATGTGCTCCTATGGTTGTATTAGAACTCGTTGACAGCGTGTCTTCTCGTCCTATGCCAATCAGTGAGGCTCTCATGCCACGACAGCCGTGGTGGGAGGCGTCGAACACCTTGAGGTCAGTCCTAAGCCACTGGGACAGAACTTCTCCCCTTGGCTGAACAGGTCACTCTACCATTCCACAGGCACCATTCTGTGTGAAGAAGTAGAGGGAAGTGTTGACAAATACTGCGCTTCCCCACCGTAGAAGTTGACATTCTGCGGGCCGAGAAATTGCGAGCACACCCTCCTGAGTTGCATTCTGATTTGTCCATCCAACCACCTCATTTCAGCGCTTTACGCACTCATGCATGCTATTTAAAAACATTTCTGCTGGAGCCACAAATAACAAGGCTAGAGAGAAAAAGGGAAGGCAGGAGTTGGAGGGAGGGGCGAATCTGAGGCAGGAGGGGTAACATGGAATGAAAAGAGTTACTTCACCTTTCAAAGGCGGCTGTTGGATCACGAGTATCTGCCTAAAGTGGGGGGTGTTGGGACATGAAACCATGTCTCCTTCCCGAGAGCGTCGTCTCTTTGCACTGAGACGATGTTGTTTGGGGATATTCTTTTTCAGAGCGTCGAAATTCTCCTTGTGAAGTCGACAAGATTTGCGCCGTCTACATAGAAGCGATTCAAATCAGCCTGCGAGACAACTTTTCTTGCATGCAGGAGAAGAAGCATCAAGTGCTGCATTTTGAAGTTTCTGTGAAGAATTATTTCAAGTTATACTACTATATTGGGTAAGTCTCCCTCAGTTATCTTGCCAATTTCCTACTTGTCGTCGTAATTGGCTGCAGAGGCGAGGTTTGAGCTGGATGTGGCTTTAGAGCTGATAGAAGAACGGTAAAGACTAGATGTGGTAATCGATGTCCACATCATGGGGCGGAAGAATGCCTGGACAGAAGTGATCTTTTGACAGTTGCTAATTTAGCAAGTATTAGATCGTCCCTGCCCTCAATCTAGTTGTCGGGGCTGCCATCTCTTGCTGTGAATGTGTGCGACAGTGGTCCACGTCAGCAGTTAGTAGATTGTCCGAGTTTGCCAGCACGTTTTGTGTGAAGTCTAATTGATTGCTCTCTATATTGTTGTATCTTGACTAGCGTCACTAAAATAAAACACGAATTTGCCTTATGATGGCTTTATTATTATCGTGTAAATGTTTAAAATATCCACATTGCCAACCCTAATAAGAGCTTGTGGAACGTCCACTCCGTCAGGGGGTGTAATGCGAGTTCTTGCGGGCTCTTAATTGAGCGTTTTCAAACGCGACCATCGCACGATTGTGTGTAAACTAATCAGCGCAAGGTCCGATTGCACTTGGTTTGACACCAACTAGGAGAGCGAAAATCACGATGTATCTGAATTCAATAAACGTAGTAAAGAAGTCAAGAGGGAACGTGGAATTCTGTGATATTGCTCACCAACGAGCGTCTCAGAGCGGTCTACCTTGTGTAAACTCCGATAATTTAAGGGACTATGGGGCATCGAGATGAATGAGAAGTAGGAACTAGATGGAATGCCACACCGTCCAATGATTGGCCGTCACCTCAATCAGATTCGTCATGCCGGATAGGGCGAGTGTGACGTGGTATCGAGATTATTGTCTTAAGGACGGAGACTAAACGCAATAAGGAGAGATTCGCGTCTGGTGCAAAGGCGCCTCGTAAGCCTCTTCACGCTCGAAAAGAATGTCAATCAGAAAAACAAAATGAAGCAGTTTTCACTCCTCAATTAACGACCATCACCCCTCCCCCAACCTCCAACCTCTCTCTGACTCGAGTCACGCGCTTATTTGTAGTCATTCTGAAAGTCGCTTTCTCGTTGGCTCTTGGGAGTCTGACCTCTCACTATCATCCATCGAATACCAGTGACCTCCAAATCTCTGACCTTTCCAGTTCACCGTCCTAGTTCGACACCGATGGTACGTACGGATATTCACAGTGAGCAATAGCCGCCTCCAATGGCATTGTCAAACGATCATTTCTACCCACTTCCGTCACCTTTTCGGTGTGCTCTCTGTTTAGTGACGCGAAGAGGCTAGCTGAAGCAGATTTGCGTGAGGATGATATGTCGTCCATTTACGCTTGTTTGTGTGGCAGTGTGGAGCAGCCAGGGAAAATTAATTGAACCATGTCCTTTTCCGGCTTTAAGGAGAAAGTCGGGCGAACTACAGACTGTTGGGACTCACGCCCGACCCCGACAGACCTTGCTTCTCGTGGGATTGCATACTTTACTTGTGTTATGCTCAATGTCTTTTTGTTTCACATGCAATTACCACCCAAATACAATGATTTCGAGACAATAACTGTCGCAGCGCCAGTTACGAAGACGGTTAGTTTTGATGCGAAGCCGAAGAATTCCACGAGACGCATTGGTTGCCTGATTTCGGGATGGATAACACGCGGTTGTCAATGGGAATTTTAATGAAGTCGCTTAAAGACTGCTGCAAAAGAGGTCGGTTGAAGTGAACCCCACGTCAGCTTTGAAGATACCCTTCCCCGTCGAAACCGCCAATATTGCATTTGGGAGTTGCAGAAAGACAGTCGGAGGACAGGAGTTGGTGTCAAACATACGTTACACCTCACCACAGGCGTCATTTCACGTCCGATGAGAAGGAAACAGAGCGACCATTGACTGCTCTCTCTCTCTCTCTCATCACCCCAAGTGAGCTCTCTGACTCTGACGAGGCAAACCAGCATCATGACGAGGCTGTGAAGTGAGAACGGACTGCGGCACTATTGTTATACTAGTGTGGCGTGGCAGTGAAAAAGTAGGACATATCTCCTACATCCTTAAATCTCCTTCCAGTTTAGGCCAGGTGGATCCATTCGTCGGCATTCGTGAGAGAATTGGGAAATTGACTCTTAAAATTCCTATATGCAGTGGACGAAGGGCGACAATAGTATCGGACACAATGCTCCTGCCGAGCAATGAGAGAGACGACCTCACTTCGCCTGCGGCAAAACGAATTCGTGACTACATGGGGCGGGGCGGATGCGTTGCCGTGTAGATGGCTGACGTGAAGGACGAGGGTTGCACTTTCGTGATATAGGTGCTTGACAGACTAAGACCGGACTTTCTCTTCGCCAAAGGAGGAAGGCTTCACCACCCAACACTCACCGCTGAACATCATATATCACGTCTCTTTGGCATAGAAAGTCGGTCACAAATTCCCTTCCCCATTGTGGTCGTCCATGAAGCCTTCCTTCCCGACATGGCCAATGCAGAGGAAAATGGCCATTGGTGCGTCGAGGTAGTAATAGTGAAGGGGAGACTGTAGCAGCAGTGATCTCTCTGCTTCCAGCGGCTCCCATTCAGCTGGCACATTTGCCCCATTTTGACGCAGACTGGAGCATGATAGACGAATTTACAAGCGTCACTTTAAGCGCCTACCTGATTGAAATGACGGAGGTCGGGTGATGAAGCCTTAAATAGACCCAAACGGGGGTCAACTTCCATTGACTGCTGCTTAGGCTGCACAGAGAAGCGTCATTTGATTGTGCAGAAAGTTGAGACCAGTCGTCAGCTTCCAGCAGTCTTGTCCTTAACGAGATCACTTGTCCATTGTGACTGTGTCAGTTGATGAGTTTTATTCACGGCTCACGTCTTCTCTAGTGAAACTAGGCTTACCACTCACTACACGGCAGGGGAGGAGAGAAAGGAGTAACAAATTTAAGACAGAATTAGCAGATAGGACCCAATGCGCTGAATTGAAGTATAAGTGGGACAAGTGATTCGGCCACGTTCTCGACACAATATGTCATTTTCAGTAGGCTCTCTCGTCGTGCCTGCCAAACTGCTCTGCGGAACACATTGCCTTCGTGTAGACTTGGAAGACTGCAGCGTGCATAAAGCTAGAGATACATCTGCGCCAATGGTAGTGCCTTTCTAGAAGAGGAAGTCGTTTGCCATGGGGCTTCGAGCAGGTTAACATCGTTAAGCAATCAGCCGGCATCTTCTTCATAGCCTTATTTTCAGATTGACAGAATGTTTTCACCCTCCATTCAAATTCGAGGGACATCTCTGTCCATTCCGCCTTCTTAACTCCACCAACACGCACATGAGGCGACCACATTCTCGACTCAATGCGTCTTTCGCAGTAGGCAGTCTCGTCGTGGCTGCCAAGCAGGAAACTCGGATTCACGACTTCGTGATCGTAATTCGAGAGGAGCTGTAGACGGAAATGGGTAATTACTAGAGACACTTAATAAAATGCGACCATCGGTTTTTCGGGAGGCCGTTAACAATGCGTTGACACAGAGGGGGTTCTTCCCTTCGGAGCAACTGCCCTGCAGATTGCGGTGTACGGGCAAATTGGCTCGCGTTCATCCATTCGCCCATGTCTGAGGGGGCTCAGGTGACGTCAGCACTATTTCGCGGAGAAGTAAGTGAAGTAATCGGAGGCGTGGCGGCAAGAGTCGCGGCGGACGGATGATGTGAAATGTCCACTGTCTAGGATCGACTGTTGAGCAGACATGATGCCGGTGGCGACGTGTGGCTTTCGCTGCCACAGAACTCATCAACGTGTGAATTTCTACAATGTGTCGAGAGTTTTGGCCGCAGGTGATGCAAACCGTTCACACTGTGCGCAGGATTGCAAGAATGAGCATAGGACATCGTCCATTAAGGGAGTTCCTGCGCCAGTGAGAAGTTCAATTTTATAGCAGACAACCTCCAGGTTCTAAAGGTTTTCCCTCCTGGCGAAGTGATGTTGAGTGTGACGGGAGGAGATGAAGAGGCTACCTGCAAAAACATGCATCCGGTAATTGCAGGAGTAAATCACTTGCGGCTGAGCTGTGGACTGTGATCGCCTGACAACCGACCAAACAGCACAGGCCATGAAGACTTTAACTCACTCCGAGAATGGAAGAGGTTGGAAGCGTTTGAGATTGTGTGATCCACATCCTTTTCCTCTCTACCACGCCATTTGGGACTTGGCTCAGAGTCTAAATTTTCCCGTGCGAACTTAGCACCCACCTACGCCTTCATGTAAACACTGTGAATGCTCAGTAAACAAATGAAGTTGCAAGTGTATAAAAGACTTCCACAGAGGCTTCGTTGACCTATCCCGCTTTGAGTAGCTTCCTTCGACTACAATCACAAAGTTAACTTCTCGCACTTGGCAGTGCATTCCTCCTCAGCCTCCTTCGCTGCCTCGCATTGAATGCACAGCAACTCATCGCATTCAACGTGGTGGAAGACGCTGAGACCGCGAAGACTGGCAGTAGACTTGTTTGAGCTGCGTCATCCTTTCCTCAACGACCAACAAACCGGCGATGCAGAGCAGCAAGATGTGATTGAATCGTCATCTGAGGTGCAGGAAGATGATCAGAACGAGCAGTAATGAGACTTTATGATACAATAAGAATTGCCAACATTAGCTGTAGGACCACTTTCAACCTTGCCTTTATTCGGAATAGGGCCTCTCTCTTCCTCCCTCGGCTGCTTCCAAGAAGCACTGTTGACTTCTACCATTTCTAGCGGTGGCAAATAGGTACTCTTATGAGTACGCGGATGCTGCGCTGACTGAGATTGCGTCGATCAGAAAGAAAATTGGCGGATCTTCCAGTCCGCGCAATAACCTTCACTCATAACGAAGCATGTATCTGAATGTGCACACAAATTAAAAAGGTGGTAAATCGAATGGCTCAGACGGCCCAGAGGAATGGGGGAGGATGTCGAGTTTAGCGCCTGTTGGCAGACTGCATAATGAATCAGCGGAGAGAAAAACGAACCACTTTTCTCCTTGTCACGAAGACATGGTTTGCGCTCCCACGTTGTAGCCTCGGGGCTCCGTCGGCACGGATATTGTGCTTCTGTTAGGCCTCTCAACGCACATTTAACGGATCCTGACCCCGACACTGAAGATAAGCCTGTCGCACTGTATAAATGACTCTTCACTGGAATAGTAACCAAGAGTTCAAATTAATGAAACAGTTTGTTAATATGTTAAAAATAAAACCCTTCCAATTCTTCCTATTTTTCTTTGTATTCGAGAGAACACTTGTGACCTTAGTGGTGGCAGTAGTAGTTTCACCAATTCGATGAATCGTCTGAGATGCACTTTCATCGGGTTCCAATTTGGTAACCCCCCAACATGGGGCTTTCTTCACTATCATCGTCCGTCACTTTTTGACTGCTCTCTTCATGTTGACAGTCCCTAATTGGTCTCTCCATTACCACCTAGAGGCAACTCCGTCATCAGCACTTCCACAATGCCTCCACGTTGATCAGTGTTTCATGGATCAAAAGCATCTTCTTCTCTTAAAGAACTACAAAGGTAAACATTGGCAACAAAGCCACACCGTCAGGCATAAAATGTCCAAGTGTCTCTTGTACGATTATACCATCAGTGGTGAAATAGTTTCGGCCTACGCCTAAGGAGCTTAGGCGCACGATACAAGCACTGGAAAGTGTAAAATTGTTGAATGTAACCTCAGCATGAAGCAGAGATGATCGGGTGAGGTAAATCATGAAGGAAATTTAGTCGTAACTCAATTACTGACGGAAAACCGGACGAAGTGTGCTCAAATATACCCTAGTGTCAAGAAGACTAGCAACAATAAACAACAATAAAAGTATGCAAACGTCTAACCCAAAATAAAAAACGCACAACATATTGCTGTTTTATTTGTCAATGACTAAATATCAACGATACGACACGCCTAATAGACCTAACTTCACTGTAAAACCGCCTGAGCACAAACCATTGTTGCAAATCTCCACTTATTCAGAGTGAATAGACGGTTTCCTTCCCCTCTAGTAGCCTTCATTCCATCATTATTCTCTTCCCTTTTTCCATTCCATTATTTAACCCACAAATCCCCTTCGACCGCATTATTTGATTCCTTCTCCTTCGCCTTGTCCTTCTCCTTTTTCTTCTTCTTCTGCTTCTTTCTCCTATCAATGCTTCTGGTTATCCTTCAACCCCTACTTTCGACCATCATCTTATATCAAGTTGAGTATGGCATTACCGTTCCGCATCGCGAGCATTTTCACCCCACATGAGACTAAGGGGAGACAGGGTTTGACCTCACCATTGGTTTTCGCTTCTCCTCAGTCTTCTTCACATCTGTAGTGCGGATAAGTGCAATCTGTCCTTGTATCCACAATACTGCGGTCAAACCGAGAAGACATACAACGCAGAGCATTGTCCTTCTCTCCAATAGGCCCCACAGTTACCCCACTCTCCGTGTGTGCATTTCGCCGCCTCGCATCGCCTTCCACGTCATATGGGCAGACAAAGATCAAAATCACCTCCATGTCAGTCAAGGCCTCTTCCCATTGCCTGCCTGACAGCTTGCATGCCGCCTGCATGCCTGTCAAGCTGGAAGGGAAAGGTGGAAGTCAGTACCGTTTCACCGTAAGCCTGCATTCAAGCATTAGAGGATACAGCGACTATGAGCAAGTGACTACTTTGTCTTCTCCACCTTCTGACTGCATCTCGCCCCACCCTCATAGTAAATGTCACTAGCTTTTCTAAGTCACTTTTCACGTGTCACATACCAAAAGACCATCTGCTTCACAAACCTTTCACCTGAAAAGCTATCACCTCCTACTTGCCAATGTCCACAGTCCCCTTTCCTCACACAATTCTGTAGCCACTCCTTCTTCATCGTCCATGAATAAAGGAGGTGGAATACTCCAGTTTCATGAAAAGCATGGTGGACGCACTCAGAAACTCATCAAATGGTAATATATAGGTGAACCGTGGCTTTCTATGTGTCCACCCCGGCAATCACTTATCATCAGGCTGATGGAGGAGTCTGGATGAGTTAGTTGCGCAACTTGTTCCCCCCTCCTCACCCCACCTTCTCATCAAGTAGGGCTCAGGTGTCATTCGCGTCGGCTCCAACGTAGGCTGCGGCTGCTGCTGCTGAATGCCCGCTATAATACTTCTTCAAATAAAGTGCCCCAACTCCCCAAATTCTCCATATATTCACGGAATTCAGTTCAGATTATTATTTCAAGACATCAAAATGTTCATGTAGAGTTAAGTACCGTCATTACAGTGGCCAACACAACCTCCAACATAACGTGGCATGTCAACAAATTCGACCGTCGACATGACTGTTAACATGACCTGTTAACATTCGGCGTGTCTATTGGGCATTCCATTTGCTCCCGTATATAAATGCAATAACAAGGAGGAGTAGTGAGAGCAGCAATGTAATTCACTCTAGTAGACCAAACAGAGCAGAGCAAAGCAGACCAGGCGGGACAAGACGAGACGAGACGAGACGAGACGAGACGAGACGAGGCGAGGCGAGGCGAGGCGAGGCGAGGCGAGGCGAGGCGAGTCCAGATAGGTCGGAGAACGAACACCTGGTAGAATTTGTCTTCTTCCACCAAAATCAAACCGGCGTCAATCTCGGCGCTGTAAGTCACCAATGTGAGGACCTCACTGATTATGTGTCATCACAAGGAAATAAACGTTCGACAAGGCATTCCATGAGAAGACAGACACGCAGACGGAGACGCAGATATATTAATGCACTTACGTAGGGAATATTTCGTCAACGCTTGCAAACAACTAAACCTTCAAATCAACCTCAATTCGCTCCCTCCCTCCCTCTCTCCCTCGCTCGCTCACCCACTCACTCAAACAGGCAGCATACACCACTGCCAAGGCAAATCCACCCACCCACCCACACTCCCACTGCACATTAACTCCTTCCACCAACTGGGTACTTCGGCTTCTCTTAATTCCAGTAAACTACAAAGTGACCAGAAAATTGCTGACTACAAAACGCTCACATTTATAAGCCTCAACAGTCAAATAGCACTGCCGAAAAGTCAGGATAACCGCCCACAGGTCAGTGGCCTCGCTTGCCTCTTCGTACAAGCCCCAACCACTCGGGTAATACAGAAGATAACACATGCACAAGCCCATACCCCAACAACAACAACTATCCACCTCTACGAAGATTGAAGCCTCTGAACTTTACCACATCCCCTACATACGCCTAAGAAAATGTCATCAGCACAGTTAATATCCCCTTATATGGAAATGCTTATCTACTCTCATAGACAAGGATACCACATGTGTCTTATTTCACAGCCTACCATTCATGGAATAATAACTTCAATAGCAAAATTTACCTTAGTGTGGATTAGATGAGATATCTCTTGCGAGTCATTACTATCAGCGGCCATAATATATATATAATTCCACTCAAGATACCACCTACCTAAGAGCCTCACTTCATCATTGGCCATTCTTAAGAGTGGATACATCAAAAGAGGGTAAGCATATTCGATGCCAGTACGTGTAAGCGAAGGTCCTTTGCATCCCACTTCGTAAAGGCGCTCAACCCGACCTCCTCAAGGCATGGCGTTGTGGAATTACACGAGTTTCAAGATAATTCAAAGAAATAAGGATGAATTTTATTCAAAACTATGCCCCAAAATGGATAGATAACTTGATTCTTCCATCGAGGACAGCATCAACTATCGTCCTCAGCGGTTAGGTCTCGGGGATGCACCGCAATTCCTACTTATCTACCCACAAAAAAACACGCGTAAAAATTCTACTTTCGGAATGAATTTTTAAGACCAACTTGCATGCGCTCGCTCACCACACTTGTGGTGCTCATATACTCAACCCTTATCATTTCAGATAATTCGATTAGAAGAAAAAGCGTGTGCCAAACAAATTGTCCATATCCAATGAAGCCATGTCCAAAAAGCAGAGGAATTAAAAAGATGCCAACCCAAAGGCGGATGTCACATCATGGTGAAAACACTCTTTGCACCACATAAGCTACGTCAAATCCTCTACAAAATAGAACTCAAGGCAGGCCAGCAACACATCTTATACCAATTGTCTGTCCTCAGGGGATTTAGTCGACGGCCTCTTCGATCCGATATGACATAACATAGCACCCCGTCGAGGCTGTGAAAGTCATCTTCCGAGCAAAGATACTCCAAACTGCACAAAGTCTTATTCTTACCAAGAGGAACATTCGGGTTTTAAGTCCAGGTATAAGTTGCTCGCCGTCATTTTACAATTCCTCATAAAAACCTACTGCCCAACAAATATATCATATGAGACTGAACTAGTAAAGTGGCCTCCTTTTCTGCAACGCGCAAAAGTGCTTCCGCCAGAATGACCAAATACGTTCAGAGAAGTTCTTTGCCATCCCGCAAAGTCCTAGGCGGTTCTCGGTTGCCAGAACCAATGAAAGTGACAAATGTCTGACTAATGAGCTTAGACGACAAGAGGTACAAGTCAACTGACTCCACTACTGATTTTTCCCTTTCAATCATTAGCACAACCGCCTCGCGCATTATTACGTACCACCTGCACACCTCGTTAGAATTTATGTACAATTCACCTTAGTCAACGTCACTCGCCAAATTTGCTTCAAGGATTTTGAATGTGTGGCTGATATATTTCATGTTATCTATGCTTACTCCACTCCGTCGAAGCCATGTTCGCACATCGTCTCAACACCATTTAGGCGGCATGAGAATAAGCGCCCAGTCAACTGGTAAGCGTAGGTTACAACTTGCATCTCACCTCACAGAGGTCCTTCCTACATCAGCGAAGGGCACCCTTCTCCTTCTCATGCCACAATTTCGTGGAGCTACATTAGGGGAGAAAATGCCTTAATTAACATCAGCCAGACAGCCAGCCACCCAGCCAATCTCCTCTTCCACTTCCCTTATCACAATTTCTTACACCTCTGCGCACACCCCTTAAATCTCTCTCGTCTCTCTTCCCTCTCTCCCACTCCTCTCCCTCTCCCACTCTCCCCTCTCTCGGCTTATCAAAGTGCTCTTCAGTGCCATCTTCGCCCACTCTCCACAAATTTACTCCACCACCATCTCCCAAGACCGCTTTGCCGCAGTTGGCGCAGTGGCTCAATTCCCCGGCTCCGTGCTGATTCCCTATCCTATCCTCCTCCCTGATTTGTGGATATCAGGACAGGAACTAAAATGGCATGTGTGGGGGAGAGAAGGCGAACGGGAGATGGGAACTAATGCTTACACCTACGATAAGGGCATTTGGCCACTTAAAACTGTAGTGTAATATGTCAACTGACTATGGATGATGCCAAACTTTTCTACACCTTCTAAGTGGTCCTAACTGATCCACTTCACCTTTGGCTTTTCCGCCTTCATGTTGATTCGAGTTTCCTCCGATCTCGTGAAGTGGGTTGATGCTGTCTCGTGTAATGCTATTTACTTGGCTCTCCAATTTGTTTTCTTGCATGTTTCCCACTTCCTCCTACTCCTACTCCTCTCCTCTCTGTGTCGAGACGAGGTGAGGACAGGGAGATACGGCTAGATGAGGGGAAATGTGGGGGAGTAGAGAAGAAAGAGAAGAGGAGAGGAGAGGATAGAATCGGGGTTAGAGGAGAAAGAAGTACAATGTCCTCGTGACTAACTTCCTCGGGAGCAGTTTACCTTTGTTGACAAGGAATTTCACGGGTTTCATCCTGCTTTCCTTGGTGCAAAACCCGAAATCGTTTGCCTCGTTTCTCAACTTCGGCTGTGAGGAAGGTGCGGACGGATGGGAGAAAAATGAGTTTGGAGGACGGGATTCCGAGCCATGAGGATGATTTGAGGGGTTAGAAAGGTTGTTGAATACGTTTTAATGGAAAAAAACTGCAGTCGGAATATGTTTCGTATTAGGAGTTAAGAAGACTCCGAGTCAGCGGATTTGTGGCCGGGTAATAGGGAAAGGAATGTGGAAGGCGCAATGTGAGGGAATGTGGCTGTTTCCCGGTGTTCGACTGTGGGTTGAATGTGTTGGTCGCCGCATTTGCGGGCTGCGGCTACGTCTTCGCCTATTCCTTCTCTGCTTTCATCCACTGTCTTTACCGCCTAGACTATCATCGAAATTTTTAGTCCGGCAATACTTCAACTTATCGTCATCACTGATTCACCGTGTCTGAGATGGATTTACAATCACCGCGACACAAATTTTTGTCAAATCACTGGTAAAGTGAAGCAACAGCATCTATCACTAACGAGGTGGCCCACAGGAGGAAAGGCTGCATGTCCACATACACTGAACGCATGATATCGTGGCCCAGCAGTTTCGGCTGATGCTCTCAGACGGTCAACAGTTCTCCATGCCGACCTCTGGCTTCACTGCCAAGTTTCCCTCGCCTTTTGTGAGGGTTCTGGACTCAATGAAACGTGACAACTAAGTGGGCCCGAAATGTCGTCGCAGCCAACCTAGTTGCTCTCTCACACACGCCGCAGGACAACGATTTCGTTTAAGGCCGCTTCTCGTTGCTGCTGAAAATCTGTGATCCGCGGTCAATCCTGCTAAGTAAAATGGAAATCAAAGTTGCCTGGATCCGTCAGCGATGAACACGAATTAAATGTCTATTCATTAATTCAACTTCCATCAGTATTAAAGGACTTCATCTTATTTCACGGCCGCCCTACGTGTGTCTTCGTGAAGCACCTCGATGTATAGCGTTGTGGCACGAAGCAAGTATCCAGTAGGTTGGACGGAGACTGAGCAGTAAAGTAGGCGGGAAAACCACTGAAAAATTATTCTAGCACTATAATTGCGCCAGGCCACCACTCAAATAAACGATTTTTGCAGAAAGTGGCATTGCATAGTGTGTGCCAGGACTTGTGACAAGTGATAAGACGGTTCAGCCCAGAGAGGAGTGAACACGCAGTACACAGCTCACACTGCAGAGCCACTTTAACTAACTGTCGTCCGAAAGGGTTGGGCGAGTGGCCTGGCGTGTGGTGATGGTGAAGAGGTGCATTTCGTAAAGCCTGTAGTGTAGTGTAGTCTAGCATGAAGGTGGGACATGGAAGTAGGGGTGTCGAAGAGAAAATGAATGCAACTGGACGAGGAAGTAGAAGTGGAGAGGCTGTAGGAAGGAGGTTATGTTACCCTAATGTCATGTTTTGTGGTAGACTTGAATGTGTCTGCGACTGGTTACAGGATCCTTGCATACTTTGCTACGATTACTATTGCTTTCGAGTCGGGAGGCTTCATTCGTTCCAGAGGCGAGTAGTTGCTGACGTTTGGATGAGTACATGCTTTTTCCTGTATTCCGTAAGTGGTTAGAGTTTGTACGAAATGGAAACACCAAGGAGGTGTCGTCTATTCGGCAGCGCACACCCTCTGTGCAATTGAAATAGATCATGTATTTGTGTACGGTTATAGTGGAGTTAATATTTCGAACATGTTCTACTGGAGACCTTAGACTACTCACATTTGCTAATGCATGTCTGAGACTTCAGAAAAGAACGAGTGTTGGTTGTCAAATAATTCCTGTAGGTGGACGTTTTGTAATCAACAGCCTCCATTTTACTTTGTGTTTTGATTGAGTGAGAGAAGCTAACCCTTCCATTCGGTGGGCAATGGGGTTATTTTCCAGTCGAAGTGTGGGTGACGTCGACGTTAGTGTTTGCAGGTTGATTTGAAGGCTTAGTCGTTTGCAATCCGTTATCCTAAAATTCCCTTCATTGCAGGGTTAGGGTTAGGGTTAGGGTTAGGGTTAGGGTTAGGGTTAGGGTTAGGGTTAGGGTTAGGGTTAGGGTTAGGGTTAGGGTTAGGGTTAGGGTTAGGGTTAGGGTTAGGGTTAGGGTTAGGGTTAGGGTTAGGGTTAGGGTTAGGGTTAGGGTTAGGGTTAGGGTTAGGGTTAGGGTTAGGGTTAGGGTTAGGGTTAGGGTTAGGGTTAGGGTTAGGGTTAGGGTTAGGGTTAGGGTTAGGGTTAGGGTTAGGGTTAGGGTTAGGGTTAGGGTTAGGGTTAGGGTTAGGGTTAGGGTTAGGGTTAGGGTTAGGGTTAGGGTTAGGGTTAGGGTTAGGGTTAGGGTTAGGGTTAGGGTTAGGGTTAGGGTTAGGGTTAGGGTTAGGGTTAGGGTTAGGGTTAGGGTTAGGGTTAGGGTTAGGGTTAGGGTTAGGGTTAGGGTTAGGGTTAGGGTTAGGGTTAGGGTTAGGGTTAGGGTTAGGGTTAGGGTTAGGGTTAGGGTTAGGGTTAGGGTTAGGGTTAGGGTTAGGGTTAGGGTTAGGGTTAGGGTTAGGGTTAGGGTTAGGGTTAGGGTTAGGGTTAGGGTTAGGGTTAGGGTTAGGGTTAGGGTTAGGGTTAGGGTTAGGGTTAGGGTTAGGGTTAGGGTTAGGGTTAGGGTTAGGGTTAGGGTTAGGGTTAGGGTTAGGGTTAGGGTTAGGGTTAGGGTTAGGGTTAGGGTTAGGGTTAGGGTTAGGGTTAGGGTTAGGGTTAGGGTTAGGGTTAGGGTTAGGGTTAGGGTTAGGGTTAGGGTTAGGGTTAGGGTTAGGGTTAGGGTTAGGGTTAGGGTTAGGGTTAGGGTTAGGGTTAGGGTTAGGGTTAGGGTTAGGGTTAGGGTTAGGGTTAGGGTTAGGGTTAGGGTTAGGGTTAGGGTTAGGGTTAGGGTTAGGGTTAGGGTTAGGGTTAGGGTTAGGGTTAGGGTTAGGGTTAGGGTTAGGGTTAGGGTTAGGGTTAGGGTTAGGGTTAGGGTTAGGGTTAGGGTTAGGGTTAGGGTTAGGGTTAGGGTTAGGGTTAGGGTTAGGGTTAGGGTTAGGGTTAGGGTTAGGGTTAGGGTTAGGGTTAGGGTTAGGGTTAGGGTTAGGGTTAGGGTTAGGGTTAGGGTTAGGGTTAGGGTTAGGGTTAGGGTTAGGGTTAGGGTTAGGGTTAGGGTTAGGGTTAGGGTTAGGGTTAGGGTTAGGGTTAGGGTTAGGGTTAGGGTTAGGGTTAGGGTTAGGGTTAGGGTTAGGGTTAGGGTTAGGGTTAGGGTTAGGGTTAGGGTTAGGGTTAGGGTTAGGGTTAGGGTTAGGGTTAGGGTTAGGGTTAGGGTTAGGGTTAGGGTTAGGGTTAGGGTTAGGGTTAGGGTTAGGGTTAGGGTTAGGGTTAGGGTTAGGGTTAGGGTTAGGGTTAGGGTTAGGGTTAGGGTTAGGGTTAGGGTTAGGGTTAGGGTTAGGGTTAGGGTTAGGGTTAGGGTTAGGGTTAGGGTTAGGGTTAGGGTTAGGGTTAGGGTTAGGGTTAGGGTTAGGGTTAGGGTTAGGGTTAGGGTTAGGGTTAGGGTTAGGGTTAGGGTTAGGGTTAGGGTTAGGGTTAGGGTTAGGGTTAGGGTTAGGGTTAGGGTTAGGGTTAGGGTTAGGGTTAGGGTTAGGGTTAGGGTTAGGGTTAGGGTTAGGGTTAGGGTTAGGGTTAGGGTTAGGGTTAGGGTTAGGGTTAGGGTTAGGGTTAGGGTTAGGGTTAGGGTTAGGGTTAGGGTTAGGGTTAGGGTTAGGGTTAGGGTTAGGGTTAGGGTTAGGGTTAGGGTTAGGGTTAGGGTTAGGGTTAGGGTTAGGGTTAGGGTTAGGGTTAGGGTTAGGGTTAGGGTTAGGGTTAGGGTTAGGGTTAGGGTTAGGGTTAGGGTTAGGGTTAGGGTTAGGGTTAGGGTTAGGGTTAGGGTTAGGGTTAGGGTTAGGGTTAGGGTTAGGGTTAGGGTTAGGGTTAGGGTTAGGGTTAGGGTTAGGGTTAGGGTTAGGGTTAGGGTTAGGGTTAGGGTTAGGGTTAGGGTTAGGGTTAGGGTTAGGGTTAGGGTTAGGGTTAGGGTTAGGGTTAGGGTTAGGGTTAGGGTTAGGGTTAGGGTTAGGGTTAGGGTTAGGGTTAGGGTTAGGGTTAGGGTTAGGGTTAGGGTTAGGGTTAGGGTTAGGGTTAGGGTTAGGGTTAGGGTTAGGGTTAGGGTTAGGGTTAGGGTTAGGGTTAGGGTTAGGGTTAGGGTTAGGGTTAGGGTTAGGGTTAGGGTTAGGGTTAGGGTTAGGGTTAGGGTTAGGGTTAGGGTTAGGGTTAGGGTTAGGGTTAGGGTTAGGGTTAGGGTTAGGGTTAGGGTTAGG
>QEYB01000166.1:5000-7500 GCA_017562135.1 Dipylidium caninum | reverse complement strand
ATGGGTTAGGTTAGGTAGTTAGGTTAGTTAGGGTTAGGTAGGGTTAGGTTAGGGTTAGTTAGGGTTAGGGTTAGGGTTAGGGTAGGTGGGGTAGGGTTCAGGTTTAGGTAGGTTAGGTTTAGGGTAGGGGTTAGGGTTAGTTGGGTTAGGGTTAGGTAGGGTTAGGGTTGGTTAGGGTTAGGGTTGGTTAGGGTTAGGGTTAGGTTAGGGTAAGGTTAGGTTAGGGTTACGTTAGGTTAGGGTGGTTAGGGTAGGGTTCGTTAGGTTAGGGTTAGGTTATTAGGGTAGGGTTAGTGTTAGGGATCACTAGTAGGTTAGGCTTAGTGGTTCTGGTTAGGGTAGGTATAGCGGTTAATAGGGTAGGGTTCAGGTTAGGTTAGGTTTAGGTTAGGGTTAGGGGTTAGGGTTAGGTTAGGGTTTAGGGTTAGGGTTAGGGTTAGGTTGGGTTCAGGGTTAGGGTGGGTTAGGGTTGGGTTAGTTAGGGTTAGGGTTTGGTTAGGGTTAGGGTTAGGTTAGGTTGGGTT
The DNA here is from genome assembly GCA_017562135.1 of Dipylidium caninum. Taxonomy (NCBI): domain Eukaryota; kingdom Metazoa; phylum Platyhelminthes; class Cestoda; order Cyclophyllidea; family Dipylidiidae; genus Dipylidium; species Dipylidium caninum. The sequence continues at coordinate 6,976 of QEYB01000166.1, read as the reverse complement.
AGGGTTAGGTTTTTGGTTGGTTGGGTTCAGGGTTAGGTTAGGGTTAGGTTAGGGTAGGTTATGGGTTAGGTTAGGTTAGGGTTCAGGGTAGGTTTAGGGTATGTTAGGTTCGGGTTAGGTTAGGGTTAGGGTTAGTTTAGGGTAGGGTTAGTAGGGTTGGGTTAGTTAGTTAGGGTTAGGGTTGGGTTGGTTTAGGGTTAGGGTTAGGGGGTTTGGGTTAGGGTTTAGGTTAGGGTTTAGGTTAGGGTTAGGTTTAGGGTTCGGGTAGTTGGTTGGTGGTTTAGGGTTAGGGTTAGGTTAGGTTAGGGTTAGGGTAGGGTTGGGTTTAGGGTTAGGTTTAGGTATAGGGTTAGGGTTAGGGTTAGGGTTAGGGTTAGGGTAGGGTTAGGGTTAGGTTAGGGTTAGGTTAGGGTTAGGTTAGGTTGGGTTCAGGGTTAGTTAGGGTTAGGGTTAGGGTTAGGTATGGTTAGGTTAGGTCTGGGTTAGTGTTTCGGGTTTAGTGTTGGGTTACTTTAGGCGTTAGGGTTAGGTAGGGTTTGGGTTAGGTTAGGGGTAGGGTTAGGGTTAGGTTAGGGTTAGTGAGGTTAGGTGTTAGGGTTAGGGTTTATTTAGGGTTGGTTAGGTTATTGTTAGGAGTAGGTGTTTAGGGTTACTGGTTAGGTTAGGAGTTAGGGTTAGGTTAGGGTTAGGGTTAGGTTAGGTTGGGTTAGGGTTAGGTTAGGGTTAGGTTTGGGTTCGGGTTTAGGTTAGGGTTGGGTTAGGGTTAGGTTAGGTTAGGTTAGGTTAGGGTTTAGGGTTTTGGGTAGGTTAGGGTTAGGATTAGGGTTAGGTTAGGGTGTTAGGTAGGTTAGGGTTAGGTTGGCTAGGGTTAGGAGGTTAGAGGTTAGGTCTAGGCTGTTATGGTTGGTTAGGTTAGGGTTGGTTAGGAGTAGTTAGGTTATGTTAGGCTCTTAGTTAGGTTAGGAATTAGGCGTTAAGGTAGGTTAGGTTTGGTTAGGTTAGGGTTAGGGTTAGGGTTAGGGTTAGGGGTTTAGGGTTCCTAGGGTTAGGTTAGGTTTAGGTTAGGTTTAGGTTAGGGTATAGGGTTAGTGTTTAGGGTGGGTTAGGGTTAGGGTTATAGTTAGGTTAGGTTGGTTAGGGTTGGGGTGTTAGGGTTAGGGTTAGGGTTAGGTTTCTTGGGTTAGGTGAGGGTTGGGTTAGGCGTTAGCGTTAGGTTAGGGCTCTTAGGTGTTGAGGTTAGAGTTAGGTTAGGGTTATGGTTAGCGTTAGGTGCGTTAGGGATTAGGGATTCAGGGTTAGGATCCGTTGTGCTTCTAGAGTCTAGGGTCTACCGTTAGGTTAGGTTAGTGAGGTTACGCTCTAGGGTTAGGGTTTTCAGGGTCTAGGGTTTTTTGTATTACTCTCAGCTATAGGGATGTAGGTTAGGGTCTTAGTTAAGGGTCTCGGGTTAAGAGGATTCCTAGGGTTAGAACACGTTAGCGGTGTTAGAGGTTAGTGGTTTGGGGTTAGGTTAGGGTTTAGGGTTCAGGGTTAGGAGTTAGGGTTAGGGTAGGCGTTAGAGGTTTAGGGTGGTTAGGGTTGGGTTAGGTTAGGTTTAGGGTTAGGGTTAGGTTAGGGTTGAGGGTTAGGGTTAGGGTTAGGTTAGGGTTAGGAGTTTAGGGTTAGGACCGTTAGGGTTAAGTTAGGGTTAGGGTTAGGTTTAGGGTTAGGGTTAGGGTTAGGTTAGGGTTAGGGTTAGGTTTAGGTTGGTTAGGGTTAGGTTAGGGTTAGGGTTAGGGTTAGGTTAGGTGTTAGGTTTAGGCGTTAGGGTTAGGGTTTAGGGTTTAGGGTTCTAGGGTTAGGGTTAGGTCTAGGGCTTGGGTTAGGTTAGGGTTAGTTTAGGGTAGGGTTAGGTTAGGGTTAGGGTTAGGGTTAGGTTAGGGTTAGGTTAGGGTTAGGGTTGGGTTAGGGTTAGGTTAAGGGTAGGTTAGTGGTTA
>QEYB01001524.1:0-22408 GCA_017562135.1 Dipylidium caninum | reverse complement strand
AAAAAGAAGAGAGATTTCATTTCTACCCGATGGAGTTAACGTGCAATCATAGTGGAGATGTTTTTAGAATAAGTTCAAAATTGGTCTTTAAAATATAGCCGTTCCGGCTTATATGACCCTATGTCCCGATGATGTTTTCGAGTAATTTGGATGGCAAAGTTTTTCTGAATATTATAATTATCTTCTTATAAGTAATTGGGTTATTGTGAATTTTGGAAAAATTTTGAACATGAAATGGGTGAATGTCTTGCTTTGGCTACAGTTAAAAGACAGTGTGGCGGATTCACATCATCAATCCGTTGTCTTGCACTTATGTTCCATCATCTTTATAATCTGCGAACCTGTTGGCGAATCAACTAGGGCGTTAGGAGTGGTGTTGGTGTTTACATTGAAAACTTATGAAGATAATCATAAAGGTGATATACCACTTTAATCTGATCGTCCCGCTAATGTCACCTGATGCGCAGGAGGCTGTCAATGAAAGAAGTAATTTCTGAGCGAGACTAGACCGGGTAGCAGGGCAATCTCACAATTTTCTCTGCCTTTCGGGGGAAGACAGGTTGAAAATAGGCGGGGGTCATTGATCCAATCCTGTTTCTTGTAACTAGTTTTGTCCCACTGTAAAGTCGTTTGAAAATTACATCAAAATGCGTACAGATTAATGTTTGTGAGTGCACACCTGTGCCTTTTGTCTAGAAGGTATAAATCCACAATTATCTCTTGAGGCCCAATTTTTTCCACTTTTCGGTTTTAGGCCGTGGATGAATTTTTGAAGATGAAACGTTTAACCGGCCGTGTGATGGATGCACAGCTCTCCGGACGTTCAAAAAATCAGCGCCCCACCCTGCAACCAATGAAAAAAGTAACCAAGGCAGTGGTTCGCAATATGGAATTATAAAAACGGATGAATAAAAGTTGGCTGATATTTTTTCAAAGGCTATATTTCGTTTCGGTGCCACCAACAATGAAGAACAGTCAGCGAGGTGTGCGAATTTATAGCCTCATCGCGCTAGCCCAACAAGTGCAATGAAGTACAATCCCGTGTCAATGGTAGCATGTAATAATACTACTGTTAAAAAAACTTTTTCTCATGCTATGTCACAGTCCCATGACTTTCTTCGGTTCAGAGGCTGGCCCTTCTAGTCTTCTGTGGTCCTCTGCATACAATATTTTTGTTATCCCAATGCTCACTATAAATGCGTGCTACTTGACAGATATTTCGTACGGTTCAGAATAATCTTCATGGCTTACTGTAAAATTTGCTTAACTCACTATTTCGGCGAGTGATTCCTTGAGGCTGGCTGATTAAATTAATTGTGTTGTTGAGTCACCGGCCGCTGTATCCGTCACACAACCCCTTCTTTTCTCCTGCCTTCCACTTCCCTCCTCCGTCCTTGTTTTTTTGAGCATATTCAATTCTGCAACATTTCATCTCATCTGCACAATCTGCAGGCCTCGTATTCGAGAGCCATAAGAGCATGTCCGCCCCTAATTTTGCTCTAGTATTGTGATTGGAAAAGTTTTGGCTATTTGGCAAACAAATTCCGTCAGCAGGTGAAATAACCTATCTACTCTCATAAATTAAGTAAGCATACCTATTTTTTAGCAACGTAACAGTTGGAAGGTCATCAAAAGACGTGGGTTCTCGATTTGACACGCGACCTTACGGAGCTGAAAGCGTCGCCGCCTTTCAGCCCCCTCGCAGCCCAATTTAACTTCCTTGTTTCCGGGAGTCAGCGGCACCGTCTCCGGCACCATCGATGAGAAGTGATTTGGGTCCCGTCCGAGCCGCTGCCCAGGAGAAAAGAAGCAAATCACAACTTCAGCCGCCTCCCTTCACACAATTATCTTACATCCCCGATTCGGTGCTAAAATCACTACATCCACCATCTGCTGCCACTCTACCCTCTTCTGCCACCAGCACACCGGAGCGCTCACTCTCCGCATTTTTCTACGGCCAGTTTTGGGTCGTCGGCGCAAAGAAGAGCTTAAGTACTTTTCGAGGGGGCAGTGGGAGTGAAACTAGCCCATCCAAAGGGCCGAGTGGGATGAAACGTGTGGCCATTTTTTGGAACAAGAAATTTACACGGTACAAGACATACTCCCGTCTTCTTGAAGCTGAACTCACTCGTCTTCAAAACATTTCCCCACAAACCTTAACATCACAGCCATCGTCATCGGGGCCTGTCTACAGCACACCTCAAAAATATTCGGGCATTATGGCAGGTCTGTGGGTCGATACAATCTCCCCGAGGAACCGTCTGGGAATGATGGTGGGAAAGGAAGTTCTGTAGCAGTTGAAGCAGCCCTTCCATTATCAGCGAAACGCGCTACACTTCCGTTGGCTTCAGCTTTGGCACTGGGATGAAGCAACTCACGCACACGTCGAATTCAGTAATCGACAATACCAAATGCAGCCGACGACACAACAACAATTGCAATTCTATAGCCCTTGTCTGCCCCTTCTCCCACCAGCTGGTTTTCAGAATAGCCACAGGGTGGAGGAAACCTCGGTGACGACAGAATCAATGGAGCGTGCCTCACAGGATTCGCAAATCCTACCGACAGCGTTCTACGAGGTGCGTTAACCAATCCATATGGTTTTCCCTCTCACTGTGCGCAATAACCTCTGTTCCAATAATATTATATATATATATATATATATAGTCGCCCTCCTTCCGCCATTCATATTATGCATCTACCTCTAATTTCCCGATGTCCCATCTTTTTCCAATTGCCTCTGTTGCCACTATCCATTTTGTTGGTTTCCCTCTCCTTGGTTTCCGTGTACTTTTGCCGTACACTACGCACACATACACGTTCATCGTGATTGGTGCATTTCGAGGTCGCTGTCCGTTTTTCTCCTTACCACACAAATCGCGATTCTTACTCTTGTTCCACTTGGTTAGGAGGCATATATACATATATTTCTTCTCTGATCTAACATATGCATTTGCTCTCATCATGTTATCCGAACAAACCAAACCAGCCGCGCACTGGCGGTGAGGCAGTCGCCTTTGCTCGTAATGTGTGCTTTTCTTTCTCTGTATCGCCTCCTATCCTCCTCTGTCTTGTTTGTTTTCTGTTGACAGAACTTCCACGGTACACATAGATGCATATTTATAATTCCTCATCTGCTTTCATTCTGGCAAATACCATTCCCGGTGGTCACGGTTTGAGGTTCATGTCCATCCCTTCAGATAACTTCGATTGGAATAAGGCCAGAGCCCTGGTAAATGTAAATTTTTTGCAGGACTTGTCGTTGAAAACTGGAATGAAGAAAAGACAAAAGCATGGCAGGCAAATGAAAGCATGTTTGATAGAAAATGTAATATTATTGGAATGGCAATAGTGCGTTAATCAAAAAGAGAATGAGAGTGTTGCGGAAAATGAGAGAGGTGACGTGGAGAGAACTGAAGAGAAGCCTGGATGCGTTACTAAACTCGTGGATGCAATGAGAGTTATCCTTGGAAGCTTCTGAAATACAATTTCAGAAAGAATTCGAGTAATCCAGTCCAAAATTAACGGATAACTAGAATAAAAGCAAAATGTCGACAATATCATAATAAGACAACAAAATTAGTCATCGCAATCGAGCGAGTCAAGTATTCAAAAAGTCAGACGATTTATAGGACCACAATTAATATATTTTGCTATAAATTCCAAATTTGGCATTAATTTATTCAAAAAACTTATCAATTATTATAGAATAGACAGAATCGTTGACTTTTCAGGACCACAATCTACAGGCTACAATCAGATAACCAGCTCAAACTCATTTTTTTCTGCTACATGGCTATACGACACGTGCTTCTTGTTGAGCCCACTTTCTCCTGCATTAGGACAATTTGAAGGAGGTCTCTTTGCTGACACTTGCGCGCCCACACATGCAATGTAGGAGGATAATCAGTTACATTCACAACCGTTTCTGTCACGTAAGTGGCAGAAACGATAGAGCAAGTGGAAGTAAAAAAAGAACCGAAATCGTGTGTCATTTGTGCACGGTTGAAGTTAGTTGGGTATCGACGTCGCAGGAAATTCTCCTCCAACATGTTCACAAGGGAGGTAAATAAACGGGAAAGTTGGGTGCTAAAGCCCTTCGAAGTTAACAAGAAGAATATTAGCCTTTCATAAATGTAAATTAAATAGACTAAATTAAGCAAGTGATGCCCCGAAGCCTAAGAAAGCTAGAAAACTGAAAAATTACTTTATAATAGGTAAACAGGAAGTAGTCAAACTTCCTCCCATGTGCTCGTTTACGCTCAGTTCGCGAGGAGACACGGTGCAGTGAACACGTAAGTCTTGTGACGGTCAAGCCTGGTTTGCAGAACCTGTTTTCGGTCGGAATACTTTTGCTATAGTGAAAAGGGATGAAGTCAAGCCAAAAAATTAAAGAAAGGCATTTATGTTCATTTGTGTACTATTTTTGTTCGATCAAGAATTGAAAGCAAACAAGGCAGCGTAAACAATTAGCGATATTTAAGGCGATGCTATTTAGACTAAAATAAGCAGTAATAGATGGATTACAAGTAGGAGATATCTCGAAAATGTGGAACTAAATGGTAGCCTGAGAGAGTGGTGATGAACCCAACTTCTCGTCAAGCTGTTAGGAGATTTTCACTACAAGGACCCAGCATTAACATTAAGAAAGCCATTTCTATGGATTACAGACTACTTGAAAAGGGTCATACGTTACAGTTTGAATCTGAATTTTTACATAGCGTTGTCGGATTGCCACCTTTTCAAGTCGCTATGGCATGCATTAAAAGACAACAACTTTGTCAATGTTGCAAAGATTTTCCTCAATAAAGGGCTACGGAATAACTGCCTACTCGCAGGTTACAGTTATTAAAAGGTTATTAAAAATATTTTGTAGATTACAAAGTAAAATTTCAATAACAAATAAAAGATTTGCACCAAAACATTTCATGTCACTTTTCACTTTACCTAATATACGCAACTATGCTTTTATTTACATTTCCCTTCCGAACAGTACTCAAAAGTGTATTCTTCAATTATCTTACCTTGGCATCCAAACAGGAAATGATTCCCCAAACTCCATCTTCTCCTCATACGTGACTTAATGACTAAAATATTGCTGTGCAGCCTGATATCTCCTATTTGCGCTTACCTTACCCTCTTTTCAAAATTGCCAGTCGATACTTCTCTCAGCTTTATAATAATAGGTGAATGGGCATTATAAGGGGACTGCATGTAAAATGAGCGCATAATTCTAAATATAAATCACCATGAACTACCAGATCATATGAATGCCTCTGGATGCAGTTTTCATTTTTTTTTTGGTCAGTCGTTTTTGGTGGCGCTGAAGGCAGAAGCCCTTTGCTAGAATCTGTCCACTCTGTCCCGTTACGGTCCATTGGTAGGCCGGACGCCAAAGCCCGAAGGAAGGTTTGCTGCGAAAAACAACTTCTTGAAAGATTAGTACCAAGTGAGCTTTACTGATAGTTAAATAATGCAAGAAAGATGCAGTGCTTAAATGTGTCCGGATTACTAGTTGAATATAAACCAAATTATACAAAATCGAGCTCTCCTGTTAGACGCATTCAGTAATTGGCGAAATGATTCGGTCCTGTTATCCATGCATTTCTATGGATGTTTCAAAGTTGAGCCAGATTTGCTAAGCGCCCATTTACATTATTGCGAGATGGAGAAAAGTAAACCAATTCCTATAGTAATACTCGACCTCCCAATAAATCCACCTTCCTTTACATAAATTAACTTTTTATCAAGTAGGTCCTTCTAAGAACCAAACAGAATATTGTGCTCTATAACTATGGCATTTGCTGCCCGAATTGACTTTTAAAACGTTGTTATGATGCAGGGAAACGCTTTGGGGACCTCTGAAGACAGAGTATCCGATGGCCTACTTCACGTAGTGAAGTTTGGGCAAGGAATTTGAGTTATTTCCTGGGTTCATTGCCGAGGCACTGTCACTCTATTCTATGAGATGTACGATTAGTGCAAAACAGAATTCGAAAAACACTGACTTCGTCTCTATTCCGGCATCATTTTTATACTGCTCTTATTGCCAGGGACGCTCTTTAGGCAACACATGAATAATTATGATGAAGATACTGTTCCTTCACTGTCATTCGACTACCTGAACAGCCTTATTCTGGAAAGAATGATCGCTAAACGGAATAGAAACAAAAAGGAGGATAAATAACATCACTTTGGTGAATTGTACGCGCTAAAGAAGTCAGCAATTGCCAAATTTCATGCAATCCACTAGAAAGTGAGCTCGGAAGTGAAAAACAGTTTTCTCGAGAACTTTTGTTTTCACCGTTGTACAGGCTCATGAAAATTCATCCGCCGAAGTCGAATAGTCCGTGGAGTGGCATTATGCCATATCTCTCGAGTGATTTAGCCAGTGTCGTGTCACTTTATCCTTATTTTCGGCAGAAGAATTATGAAGGATGGTGACTGTGAATTCCTACACATCTGTAGGTGGCATCGCAAATTTTCCGAGGAGATAGATAGAGATGCGTAGGTGGTACAGTATAAGTAATGGTGGAATAGATCCGCAGTCGAGAACATACCATCGTTGCGCACATAAAGGAGGTCAACTCCTAGACTCCCTTATGCACGGATATTCTCTTTGTTAAATATTCCATCATCCAAGAATTATGTGCAATGAAAAGAAATAGTTCACCAATTAAGTATAACAGTAGTTATTTTTTACCACCTCACAACATACGAAGAGTCAATCTTTTGCTAACGAGAAAACGCTGTGGTTGGAATGCACGCGCCATGATTGCTGCCATAGAGACACACAATGATCTGTTATTTTTGAGGACCCTTCTGGATACGTTTATGGTGTTACACAAAAAGCTGGAATTCGTCCGGATCTGTAATTTTAACAGGTCGTCTCTTCACAATAAGCTGGGTGAGGTCGAATTTTCGAGATCGCACTGATGGAGCATCCACATCCATGGTGTTGACTGTGTCGAGGAAAGTTTTCTCTTATAATGGCCATTCGTTCTACGATATGCGATGTACTTTTCGATCTCCCGGGGCCCGCCACCCATTCTTTGAGAATCTCCCCCTATCAACTATCTTAAGTAAAAGGCGAATAAAACTCGAACCACCGAGGCGACTATGAGGGGAGTTCCACTGACAAGCATTTACGAGTGTTGCAGTCGATAATGTAACCTCATTTCGTCAAATTTCAGTATATAGTTCGAGGAGACATATCGCAACTCTCAAGAGTGATGTGTTTTTATCATGCCTTCTTTTCCGAGTCCGGCCGACCTGGTCTACATTGGCAGATAAGCATGTACGGCGGTTACCACCAGCGTGGAGAGGGTCACTATCCACTAATACGTTAAAACCAGCCTATTTGACATTGTCAGGATATGAAGGTCCCTACATTGATTGTAAAACTTGGTATGTGAAGACTTACAATGAGATATTGGACAACTTTCGCCTACAATTGGGTCATCTGCGTCGAGGATCAGAACAGTAGTTCTTCCAAAATTCCTCCTTCGGGCCTCTGAAGGACGATGTTGCATTAAAACAATCTTCTGGAACGAAATAGAAAAAAAGACAATTTACTCTAGGGAATTCGCGTCAAGAACAAAGTCTCAAAATCTATAAACGAGAAATAATGTGACAACATAGTACGGTTTTGAGTTCCTCGTAGGATTGGTTGCGAAAAACGCTAAGGACGTAGTTATAGTCCCACCCAGACGTACAATACCCTTCTTCGCAATAAGCATCCCATCTACTACATTTAAAAACGCCTTAAGAGCGACTCATTTTGCCCTTCCCCTCCTCTGTGCATGGTGCATCGAGTCAATCATGTCATTTTAACATCTTTCTTTTTGACAGAAGGTTCAATACGGTGACAGACGGAAGAAAATGTTATCACTTGCGGTCAATATGGGCTACGATGATGCTTCTCAGCGGTGCAGCATCACCTAACAAGTAACTTGTGCAAACATTTTCGTCAACAGCGGAGCTTTAGCAATCACGCATCGCGGTGAATTAATCCCTCTAACAACATGTCATGAGTGAGAGGAATGCCATTATCTTTCCTCTCGAGGCGCACATCTTCGACCCGGAAAAAATGATAAAAGATGCTGTTACCCTCAAAAGTGTGCCGCACAAATCGTGTGTAACTTGAAGCATAACTCTTAGGGTAGACTTGGTATGGAGACCTTTAGTCAATGGAAACAAGGCGCCTTCGCATAGCATGAATGAGATGGCCAGTCTATACACGTTAATCGGGGAGTTTCGCTGTCTTTTTACGAAATATTTCGAGATGCATGAGTTCTCCAATTGGCACGTGGTGGAAATCCACTCCATTTACCGACTACTTCCTTCTTCCCACTATTTTCGATGGCAAAATAAACATTGGTAGAGAGATAATTTGCTGGGGACCTGATCCTAATCCACATTTAATGAAAATAAAAACACGTAGGTGTGTAGAGGGAAATTTGTCCGGGAAATTGCCATTTACAAGGTTGAGACCACTAATTCCACTGCAGGGGAAAATGTGGACACATACTTTTGCCTGATGATAGGAGTGGAATGAGGGTCAGATGTGGAAGGACTAACACAAAACTTGGAGTCAAATAATACAAATACACATAGAACGATTTAGAGTTAAGGTGGGAAACTTCGGCATACAACGGGAAGCATTGGTCATGGTTCACGAGGGTGTGGTAAGGCCAGTAAAAGTTCTCCCTTCTTATTCCCAAATCACTTACTCTGGCTGCCTTTCAGGTGGCCTAGGAGTGGCGGAGGTAGGAGACGAGTGCCGTAGAAACATCAATTAGTGGCGAAACATGTACAATTTTGGTCTCAGCATTTTTCTACTGCGATTCGAAATTTACTTGCTATCGCAGTAAATGGAGTGATATCAAGCTTATTTCATTGGACCTGTGTGCTATCCATTCTAGACTATCTGCTAGTAAGTGTGTCTGCATTACCTGAAAGTTGATTTGTCTATCTAGCCGATATTACCGGCGCACGGTACATTCACGCCGTGTCATTTACAAAACGATACTTCTCGAGAGCACACTGAAATGCGTCCCCTGTTCCTGTACACTGGAACTGAGGCTCGATTACACTTGAAGCATGTGACAACAGGGCAGAGAAGATTGTACGTCTTCTCTCCGCCAGTTTATATTTAGATGAAGGTCAGGGTTGCATACAGACTTTAGGCAAAGAATATGACAGACTTTGAAGTATTTTGATGAAAAATAAATTAGCTATTGCTAACAATGTGGTACTTGATTGTAGAAGAGAGATAAAAGGTTAAGAGAGATGCAACCTCGTAGCATAGTTTTGTATTCCGAGAGGAGAACAAGGAATCAAGCTAGCTAGAAGTTCAACAAATCTGGCACTATCGGACCAAATCCATTTGAAGAAGTATGGGTCTCAGCATGCGTGTCAACGGGGAGGTGATAGTGGACGAATACCCAGTTTATATAGGTCAACTGAAGAACCAATGGCCAAATACGTAAGGTTTGACGGAAATTTATGAAGGTTTACATGACAAAACCAAAAAAAAAGTAAGGGAAGCAGAGTTGAAATTGCTTGTGGGAAAGTTGAAGTAAGTAGCTGAGAGACGGCTTGAAGTTTGGGGCGTACCATTGTCCTCAAGCGGCTTCGGAAAGCATGAGAGAGTGCCACAATTGTACTTGTCTGGAGAAAAGACTTGGTGTGTTGTTGAGGAAGTTAACTTTGATATAGGCTGTGCGCCATGGAAGTGTTCTAGATTTGGTATATTCGTGATGAAAACATCTTCAATAAACAATGCCTTGTTTTGGAGAAGATACGAGTGAGGTATTGCCACTTTAATAGTACGTGTGACAAAGTGACTCCACTTTGAAAGGAACCAATTCCCTTAAAAATCCTGAACTTCCCATTTGGCGCATATGTGAGGTATTTTTTTCAATTCCAACCACAAATGACTAGACGCCTGAATTCCATAGAGTCGTGACCAGAGCTCAGACTTTCGCCCTCATAATGATATCAGTTCGAAAGATGTCTGACCATGAGAGTGTTTAATTTTTCAATTGGCGTTCACGGCATGGACGACAATTCATCACCTGAGTACTTAAGTAATTGCAAAATACCAGTCCCCATATTGAAGCAGTCAGATTCGTGTCCGTGTAGCGGCGTCACAGGTGCGAAAAAGAATGAGGAGAAGCGGAAGTCAGTGGTTAGGGCAACGCGGCCTGGTTTTAGTCGCATGTGGGAGGGAAGTGCTCGTAATTTGATGCAGTAATGCCGATCTCGACTTGATTACGTGAAATTTCAGTGGGCGGAGAGGAGAGACGCGAGACGAGGCGATAAGTCTTGGCATTGAATAATTTGTCTGTTTGAGGTATGTGAAAACAATCTTCAGCTGTCAGCGATTGGCCGAAATCGAGAGTGGCGTGGGTGGGCAGAAAATGAAGAGAGAATTATTAGCAAAGGTGAAGAGTGGAGGACAAACCTGTCCCGAGATGATGAGAGATGTGCAGGAGACAAGACTGGAGCCATCGGAAGCGTAGCATGTCTCAGTAGGCACGACGGAAGCAAGGGAGACCCAAATGGATGAGACCAGGTCAAGCAATGCGGTCCATCGTTGGGGATTATTTACACAAAGGGGGCAGTGGAGGCGGGTAAATGGTAAGGGAGGAGGGATTGGGGTTTGTGGTTGGGAAGAGGTGAGTGGCGCAGTTGTTGGTGTCGACTTCGAACGAATGTTTAATAGCCTATTCTTGTTACTCAAAATACGTTAATGATGCTTTTCTGATGATCAACCTCCCCAAGCATTACCTCGCAATGCTTGGAGCTGTAGAGTTAAGTTGAGTAAAAGTGAAGAACGAGTAGATGAGCGAGTGGACTTGTACCTACTTGTGCTCAGTATTTGGGACTGTACTCGTCTAGTTAACACTGATGCTATATTATTAGACTGAAAAAGTTACAGCAATTTCTCATCATGCCGCATTTAGCTCTGGAGGCGGTGCCTCAGACGAAGCCGCACCAGCACTGTGGAACGGTAGCCAATGCCTATGTTTGGATAGCTTATGCTTTTTGTGAGTACATAGTTAGGAAAATGCGTGAAAAACCGAGGTAAGTATTTATACTTCAGGGGTATTATTCATTTAAAACAATACTTCTTTGTCCAGCGTTTCCGCGCGCAATTTTCGCTCGTTTTGGCTTTTCATTCTACCAATGTCTAGATTGTGATAAAATCCCGAGTTATTACGTTCAAAGGGTTGTCGACTTATATCTCGTCAGTATTTTCACTGAAGTGTGGACTAATTTGCATTGTAGCATCGCCATTGACTTCTAGTCGCCTTCATCCGACCTTCATATCAATTATTGAGGTAGGAGAAGAGCGACCGTTTCCTCAGTTGATGTCCAATTCAATCAACACGGAGTAATTTAACAACTCATACGGCTGTTATGTCTTCCAAAGCTTGAATCTATCCTTGTGATTCCTGTCAGTTGTCTTATAGCAAATGTCTGAAGGACATGTAGTCTGCCCCACGGGTTTCACTGAAGGGGTCTAGTCTCTACCTTGTCTTGTGTTATCTTTGCCCCCTTTGTTCTACCGCCTCAGTCAGACGGCTCGTGTTGAGCGCGTTTATTTGGTTGCACAAGGCCGGACGATTTGCGGCAGGATCTCGGTCCTGACAAATAGCCCTGAATTCTATCGTCCGGTTTCACCAGTGTCCCCTTTGTTGTATTTTTTTTTCAGAGTCGTAAGTGCTCGCGTAGTGGGCCTACTCTGCTGAAACGACCAGCTGTAGCGAGTGGAAGAAGGGAGCCACTTCCATTTCACGAGCGTAGCTGCGTCATTACCCACCGTCACCCTTTGTCACGGTAGCGTAGTGTAACGGTGACAGCTTGCACCCCCCCACCCCGTACACGAGTCTGCACTCAAGTAGCCTCAACAGATATTGGCCCAGGTGTGGTCCCATTTTCCGCACAAAATGTTTCCTCGCTCTGACACTGTGGTCAACCCACTAGATATTGGTGACGCCAAACTACACGCAGCTACGACGTCACTTTCTTACAAAACTTGCCTCTATTCCTAAGATGCACAACTCTATTGCTATTATCATGCACGCACGCATCCCCTAAATTCCCATCGGCTCGTGTACTACGGCAATTTTGCCAATAAACCGAGTACTTTCCCTAGCTGCACTGGCATTTTGGTAATCCTTCATGAAAACGGCAACTTTTCAATATGGAGAGTTTTATTTACAGAGGATGGACGCACCAAACAGTTTGACGACAGCAGCTACCTGTATGGGGAAGGACATGATTTTCAACTGACATTCTGGGTCGTGACTACGGAGATGTGACCACCGTAGCTGTAGTTCCGATTCCCATGTGAGCTGCATAAGCCATTAACAGTTATTTTCTCCTTTTACTAAGATTTTTCTCAGTACTCAGTATGTGTCTGCCAAAAAATTCAAATGTTTTCCTCTCAACTTCAGTATCTTCACTTTCACGAGTTGGCACTGTTTCGTCATGCAATCGCTGTTCAACGGATGAGATTTGGAATTATGTAGACTCGCATCCTATGTCTGCGTTTTGTACTCCCACCGTGTTTCACGGGACAGCGGGCTCTCATACGTGATCGTTCTGTTGGTATGCCATACCTTCACCGGTAACATATCTAATTATGCGTTTGCAGCATTTTTCACAGCTGATTTAAATCGTTGTTCTTGGGAAAAGGCACGAATGAGACAATTTTCCTTCTCATTGTCTTAAAAGCCCAACTTTTGTTATGCGCAAAGTCGGTTAACTTGAAGAGCGGTTGCCGGTCTCCAACAATGCGGTGGCACTAAGCCACAATGCGTGATTGGAATTCCCCTTTTGTTCACTCTTATTGTTCATCGACATAACGTGGTCCGCCTCGATATTCAAGCGTTCCGTTAGGTTTTTAAAAGCATCCACTGGTATTCTCCATGTGGCAAAGAGTGAGCCCTCAGCAGGCGAAAAGTCTTCTTTAAATTTGGTCACCCATGATTGTACTATAAACTTTCACCCTTCGGTTTATATCTTGGCAGCCACAAAAGGGAATAGAGCGTTCCTACAAAGGAGTGACAGCCAACTTCCACTGGTGATACTTTATGCCAAACTGCGAAATCGACAAACAGGAGCGTATGCGAGACTCTCGAGAGCCTTGTGGGCGATGCAGCCGCGTGTGAGAACACAGGCTCCTCCGCTCTCTATCCTCCTCGATGATCAGGGAGATCGGTTTTTCTGCCGGCGACAGCGATTGCCACTTCGTTTGAAGCACACATTAGCATGCTTCTCCAAAGTCTCGCGCGCGCCGTCACGTTCGAAGAAGAAAGACTGTCCAGCCTGGCTAGGAGATCGAGTACACCAAGAAAGTCGGTTGGCAGGCCAGTTTGGAAGCGAAAAGGAGGCAATCTGAAGGGACGACTCACGCGGAGGAGGTTCTACAGAGAAGTTCCGAGGGGCAGAGGCCCCATTCTCAACCCGGACGCGTGGCTGGCTCTGAGTGGTGCTCAAGATAGGCTCTCACCCTCGACAGCAGCTGGTACGTAGTTTTGTCTGACGCTCTCCACAAAAGACGTAAATAACAAATCACAAGGTAATCTCTAGAGATGCCCGAGGTGCTCACGATCCGACTTTTTTCCAACACGAAAGCTTAGCAGCGATGCGCTCGAGCTTCTGATTATTATTGGAAGCGATCGGGTGACGATGTCCAATATGCTGGCTAAGATCTCTTACGCTGCGGAACTTGACAGGACATCATCTACAAGAGTGGCGTCACCATCCACCCCATGCGTGCGAAGATGAGTTAAAAAGTTAGATCGATTATTACAAGGTAGGGGGCAGATCGAACAAAGAAGACCCGACATTTGGAAGGTACCAACAAAAAATGCACATGGAGCTGGACAGAAGGGCACGTTTAGCCTTGTGCAAGTAACGCAGACTTTGAGCTCACAATTAAGTTAACGGACAATCTAAATCAGAAGCGATGGTAAATGACTTGAAAAGACCTAAAATTGATGAGATCATTTTAATGGGTGAGACAAAAACAGCTATCAAGTACAGGAGGCCCAGAACACTACCATTACTCTCGAACTCCAGTCGAAACTTTGTGACACACAGGAGCACAAACTTAGGGAGCAATGTCCACACGCATGTGCGATCCACCCCAGGTGTAAGACCATAATCTTAATTAACTTAGCAGAACGATCTGCTGATTCAAGTTAACGGGATAGTGCAGTTACGCTTAAAATAGCATGACCATATGGGTTTACAACGTGTTCCTCGTCTACGTCGAAGCCCGACGCTTCTCATATTTATGACTTTGGCCAGCTCAACGGGCGGCAAATGTGAGATAATACACATGCAAAAACTTCGGTTAGTGGCGGCACGAGCGAACTTCGAAATGACACATTACCCATCGCCTAAACCTGCCATCCAAGTCGAACTTCAACATCTTGTATCCTCATTCATTCTTTCGTCTTACGACTTAGGTTTGGGAGAATTAAACTTCAGGCCCCCGTTGGGCATTATTTTACAGCTCAGTACGGGGGAATCCGCCTAGTTCCTGTACCGATTAAATGGTCCTCCAAAGTGCACTCCCCTTCAGTGATTTTGTTTGTTTGTTTCCAGCTCCTCCATAAAAGGTACTTTTCTGACTCGTACTTTCGTGAGTCGTTATGGTAGCGAAAGTGACGGGTGGACACGACTACAAGGAGCACACCAGTAAGCAATGTGGTCATCGTCACGACGGCGCCGATATTGCCAAAGTGCTTCTAGCGGAACGATGCTCAACAACATCTGAAGTACTCCAACGATACGTTTGAACGACGAACACGGCTCCTTGGAGTGGTCGCGTAGGATGAGTGTTCAGCAAGGTTGTCTAAGGCCGGAGCTTTCACCATCTCATAATTAGACATGTCTGGCTGTGTTGGGGGGAGGTCGAGGGTTGAAAATGACTTTCCCGACAAAACAACTTCTTACAATGCTCATTCCTGATAAGAAGCGCGTATTTCTCCTCATGATAGCAATGCTTCTTTTACTCAAATTTTTTTCTCGTAATTTCTTCTTCACTTCAGTACGTGTCAAGTAATTAATCAACTCGCTTCGAAGGTTAAGTGGAGTCTCAATCCCGAAGAAGTCCCCCGGATATATTATTCAGCAACTGTCATCTATTCACACTTGTACTGTGAGCTCAGAGGCGAACAGACAACTGGGAGATGACGATTGGTCCCCATTCTGTGCACTCTCAAGTGCCTGCTCGTCTGCACAGCTAGAGACGTAGTCTAAAGGAGCCCTCACATCTGACCAAGTGGGCCCTGCAAGCATTTCCATTTGCAATCTGTGCGTTGCACCACTAGGCAGTGCGTTGTTTTCGTTGACCTTCGCCTTTTGCCTGTACCAGATTCAGGATGGATTCCTCCCTTTCTCACAAGAAAACCGAAGAATTGACGCACCTGGTCAGAAATGGACGGAGGCATGAAGGTGTGGACAGAAACGCTCCACATCTCAACTGCCACGCGCCCCAGTCAGGCAGCTTGAGTGGCGAAACGAAACGTGCCGTTCTCCTCGTTTACCTCGCCAGATCCAGAGAGACCATGTTAGGTAGTGGTGTGTGAGAGGATTTAGTGGTCTTCGTATTGCCTTTCAGCGAATGTGAAATAGCGCCTCTGGTGAGTGTGGCGTCGGTTTGAAATCAACTCTCACCTTTTGACTGTCTTTCTGTAACTCCTGAATGAGTAACTGGATGAAAGTCAAGTTGGCAAACTTGGCTAATCAGTCTAACTGAAAGGAGTATTTGAGTTAGGAAAAAAGAGAGCAAGGCAAAGTTGACGTGGGCTACCGAGTCAATGTCGTTTGAAAGTCGCGCCAACTGGTAACGACGGTCAATCTGGTAGCCGTCATCCCACTTTCAAATAAAGCGGCTCGTAGAAGTTTAGGACTTCACATCATAAAACCGTTTGCCGATCTGTCAATACCAGCAGCTGTTGTGTCTTTGACTAAGTGAATTGCCGTTTTGACAAACCCGCCTCATATTTCTCCACCCACAAATCCGTTTCCCTCTCTTTCCTGACTGGTCCTGTCATCCTTGCCAAAGCGTTGACATTACCTTTCACGGGCTGACACCCACCCATCCACATCAGCTTCACCTCGTGACTCCTCCTCTCCTCTCTAGATTGAAGACTGTCATCCTCGGTGCAATCACATTCTTTTCAGCCTTGCGCCGAATTGTCAAAACACAGCTGACGACGGGAGGACACTTTCGCTGCAACATAACTTCGTCACGTTTTCCAGCTTGGTGTGATTTATTTTCTGATTCAGCCACGTGATAGTTCATCACTGGTCAAGAAAGAAAAGCGAGAGGTGAGATAGGCGAGCAGAATTTAGGAAATACAATTGTGGGCGTGTGTGAATTCAAAGTGGTATATTAACGCTGAATACCGCAACCGAACAGGACGAGCAGGCAAAGATGAACCTCTTCCAGCACAAATGAATTGCGAACTTACAGTCGATTATAAACGTAGAAGACTCGGAGATTGAAAGGAACAAAAATAAAGAGAGAATGTGGATATTAAATGACACACATCGAAATATCGAATTTCATTCTAAGTATCAATGGAGAGGTAAAACAATAGAAAGAAATTCCAGCCAGAAATAGCAACAGCGTAAACATTCGGAGACGGCACAGTGATGAGCCAAAATAAAAGGTGAAGAAATTCTAACAGGGTGACAAGCAGAGGGATAAACAAAAAATATATGCGCATATGACTGTGAAATTGGGAATTAAAAAAAGAGAAGTCAGGTTCAAAGAATTAATGGGGAAGAAAAGGGAAAGGAAAAACAAAGCCGCCAATGGAGCAAAGACATTGAAAAGAAAAGGAATGGAAACTAAAAAACAGATTAACTGAAGGAATGAGAAAGTTCAAGAGAAAAAAATGTCAGTGCGCAAAATTAGCGCTTCTTGGGGGAGGCGGACAAGGGAAGTGGTGAGGAGGACAATGGGACACATGCAAGGCTTGCGCCAATGAGGCAAGGTAGATTGGAGAATAATGAGGAGAAGGGCTCCAACTTGCGGACATTGGATGAATTTTGCCTCTTCCTAGGAGACGGCGCGCCTGAAGAGCCTTGCGTCAGTGTGCCAATTCGTGCTTCTTGGTGGGAGGCGGACAAGGGAAGTGGTGAGGAGGACAAATGGGACACATGCAAGTCCTGCACCAATGATGCAAGCAGATTGAGGAAGAATGAGGGAGATGGGGCTCCATCTTGCTGACATTGGATGAATTTTGCATCTTCCTAGGAGACCGCCCCTGAGAGCCTTGCGTCAGTGTCCAATTCGCGCTTCTTGGTGGGGAGGCGGACAAGGGAAGTGGTGACGGAGGACAATGGGACACATGCAAGTCTTGCACCAATGATGCAAGGTGGATTGGAGAAGAATGAGGGGAGACGGGGCTTTTCATCTTGCTGACATTGGATGAATTTTGCCTCTTCTAGGAGACCGCGCCCTGAGAGCCTTGCGTCAGTGTGCCAATTCGCGCTTCTTGGTGGGAGGCGGACAAGGGAAGGTGGTGAGGAGGACAAAATGAGACACATGCAAGTCCTGCACCAATGTTGCAAGGCAGATTGGGGAAGAATGAGGGAGAAGGGGCTCCTTCTTGCTGACATTGAATGAATTTTGACTCTTCCTAGGAGACCGCGCCTGAGAGCCTCGCGTCAGTGTGCCAATTTCGCGCTTCATGGAGGGGAGGCGGACGAGGGAAATGGGTGAGGGGTACAATGGGACACATGCAAGTCCTGCACCAATGATGCAAGTGTAGGATTGGAGGAGAATGAAGGAGAAGGCCCCCATCTTGTGGACATTGGCTGAATTTTGCCTCTTCCTAGGAGACCGCGCGCTGAGAGCCTTGCGTCAGTGTGCCAATTCCGCGCTTCTTGGTGGGGAGGCGGAACAAGGGAATGGTGAGAGAGGACAATGGGAACACATACAAGTCCTGCACCAATGATGCAAGGCAGATTAGGGCAGAATGAGGGAGAAGGGGCTCCATCTTGCTGACATTGGATGAATTTTGACTCTTCCTAGGAAACGGAGGCTTGCCCGCGCCCTGAGAGCCGGCCAGTGTGCCAATTCGCGCTTCTTGGTGGGGAGGCGCGGACAAGGAAGTGGTGAGGAGGACAATGAGACACATGCAAGTCCTGACCAATGTTGCAAGGCAGATTGGGGAAGAATGAGGGAGAAGGGGCTCCATCTTGATGACATTGGATGTATTTTGCCCTCTTCCTAGGAGACCGCGCCTGAGAGCTTGCGTCAGTGTGCCAATTCGCGCTTCTTGGTGGGGAGGGCGGACAAGGGAAGTGGTGAGGACGACAATGAACACATGCAAGTCCTGCACCAATGTTGCATTAGGCAGATTGGGGAAGAATGAGGTAGAAATCCATTCGCGCTTCTTGGTCTGAGGAGGCTGAACTGCAAAGGCAGGATAAGGGCAGAATTTTGCCTCTTCCTAGGAGACCGCGCCCTGAAGCCTTGCGTCAGTGTGCAATTTCGCGCTTCTTGGTGGGGAGGCGGAAACAAGGGAAGTGGTGAGGAGGAACAATGAGACACAATGCAAGTCCTGCACCAATGTTGCAAGGCAGATTGGGGAAGAATGAGGTAAGAAGGGGCTCCATCTTGCTGACATTGGATGATTTTTGCCTATCCTAGGAGACTCGCGCCCTGAGAGGCCTTGCGTCAGTGTGCCAATTCGCGCTTCTTGGTGGGGAGGCGGACAAGGAAGTGGTGAGGAGGACAATGGGACACATGAAGTCCTGCACCAATGATGCAAGGCAGATTGGGCGAAATGTAAAGAGAAGGGGCTCCATCTTGCTGACATTGGGATGAATTTGCCTCTTCCTAGGAGACCGCGCCCTGAGAGCCTTGCTCAGTGTGCCAATTCGCGCTTCTGGGGAGGCGGACAAGGGAAGTGGTGAGGAGGACTAATGGGCACAATGCACTACCAAGTCTTGTCAACCAATGCATCACAACAGATGGTGGAGATCCACCATCACACTGTCCGCATACGGGAGTCCACTTGAGCTCCTTGACAGTAATGGTATTACTCATTCCTTCGCGACACACTCCTTCCTCCTACGACGACACCCCAGCCAATCCCCACCCCCACACCGCCCCCTAAACAACACCCCATTGGACTATTGCCCAATCTGCTGACTATGAGATTTTGCAGCTTACTGAGCGCTTGAGCACCGCTTATCGTTGGTGGGGAGGCGGACAAGGGATAATGGTGAGGAGTGAGGACAAATTGACACAACATAGTCCTGCATGCCAATGTCCTGCAAGGGTGATTGGAGAAGGAATGAGGGAGAAGTGAAGGGGCTCATCTTTGGATCATTGGCCTGAATTTGCCTCTAGGACATAGGAGACCGCCGGCGCGCCTGAAAGAGCCTTGCTCGTTGTGCCAATCGCGCTTCTTTGTGGGGAGGCGGACAGGGAAGTGGTGGGGAGGCGGAACAAGGGAAGACAATGGTGACGAGGACATGGGAGACCATGGAATCCTGCGCAAACAATGATGCTAGGTTAGATTGGATGAAAGGATGAGAGAAGGCTGCCATCTGTGGACAATGTGGGCGAATTTTGGCCTCTTCCTAGGCGAGACCAGCGCGGCGCTTGAAAGCTTGCGTCAGTGTGACATTCGCTGCTTGTTTGGGGAGGCAGACAATCGGAAGCTGGTGTACACGGACAATGGGACACATGCAAGTCTTGCACCACAATGATAGCAAGGTGGATATGGAGCAGAATGAGAGGAGACGGGGGCAATTTCCATCTCTTGTCTGTCATTGGAATGAATTTTTGCCGTCTATCCTAGGAAGACCTGGCGCTCCTGAAGAGCCTTGCGTCAGGTGTGCCCAATTCGCGCTTCTTGGGGGGGAGGCAGGACAAGGGGAAGTGGTGAGGAGGGACAATGGGCCCACATGCAAGTATTGCGAACCCAAGATGCCAACGGCAGATTGGGGAAGAATGAGGGAGACGGGCTTCCACTTGCTGGACGATGTGGATGTAATTTTTGCCTCCTTCTAGAGACCGCGCCCCTGAGAGCCTTGCGTAGTGGTCCAAATTCGCGCTTCTTGTGGGAGGCGGACAAGGCAAAGTGGTGAGGAGAAAAATGGACATCATGCAATCCTGCCCATGATGCAAGGTTGATTGGAGAAAGAATGAGTGACACGGGCTCCATCCTGCTGTCAATTGGATGAAATTTTGGCCCTTCCTAGAACCTGCGGCCTGAAGCCTTGGCGTAGTGGTGGCCATTCGCGGCTCTTTGTTTGGGAGCGGAGAAGGGAAGTGGTGAGGAGGACAATGGGACACATGCCAAGTCTTGCACGCAATGAATGCAAGTTGATTGGAGAAGAATGAGGGAGACGGCTCCATCTTGCTGGTCAATTGGAATGAATTTTTGCCTCCTCCTAGAGACCGCCCCTGAAAAGCTCTTGCCGTCAGTGTGCCAATTCGCGCTTCTTGGTGGGAGAGGCGAGGCAAGGAAGTTGGTGAGGAGAACAAATGGGACACATGCAAGTCTTGCAGCCAATGCATGCCAAGGTGGATTGGGAGAAGAATGAGGGACACGGGGCTTCCATCCTGCTTGTCCCCCTTGGATGAATTTTTGGCCTCTTCCTAAGGAGATCTACGTCAGGAAGAGGCAAGAATTCATCCCAATGCCTGCACAGTTGCGGGCCTTCTTGCCTCATTCCTCTCAAATTTAACTTGCTCATTGGCGCAAGCCTTGCCTGTGTCCCATTGTCCTCCTCACCACTTCCCTTGTCCGCCTCCCAACAAGAAGCGCGAATTGGCACACTGACGCAAGGCTCTCAGGGCGCGGTCTCCTAGGAAGAGGCAAAATTCATCCAATGTCCGCAAGATGGAGCCCATCTCCCTCATTCTTCTCCAATCTACCTTGCATCATTTGTGCAAGACTTGCATGTGTCCATTGTCCTCCTCACCACTTCCCTTGTCCGCGTTCCCACGAAGAAGCGCGAATTGGCACACTGACGCAAGGCTCTCAGGCCGCGGTCTCCTAGGAAGAGGCAAAATTCATCCAATGTCCGCAAGATGGAACCCCTTCTCCCTCATTCTTTCTCCACTACCTTGCTCATTGGTGCAAGACTTGCATGTGTCCATTGTCCTCCTCACCACTTCCTTTCCGCCCCTCCCACCAAGAAGCGCGAATTGGCACACTGACGCAAGGCTCTCAGGGCGCTGGGGTTCTCCTAGGAAGAGGCAAAATTCATCCATTGTCCGAAGTTGGGCCCTTCTGCCTCATTCCTCTCAATCTAACTTGCCTATTGGCGCAAGCCTTGCCTGGTGTCCCATTGTCCTCCTCACCATTCCCTTGTCCGTCCCAACCAAGGAAGCGCGGAATTGGCACACGACGCAAGGCTCTCAGGGCCGCGGTCTCCTAGGAAGAGGCAAAATTCATCCAAATGTCCCAAGATGGAACCCCTTCTCCCTCAATTCCTTCATCCAATCATCTGACCTTTTGAGCTCTAGCTAAATACTGTGCAGAGACCTTTGCATGTGTACTTTTCGCCAATTGTTCTTCCTCCCGGACTGAACTCACTTTTCTTGACCCCTCTTCCGGCGTGCGACTAACATTATGGCAATAGCTGAGTCGAGAGTGTGGCAGCACTGAACTGCCAAAGGCTGTTGCACCGGGCACGAGAAGGTCTCTGACTTTAGGAAGATTTGCAGAAATTGAGGCCAATGTGCAACGCATTTAATGAGCAAGCCAGCTCTAATACTGAGCCTCATTCTCTCAAAATCCTGAACTCCTTTGCCTCGATTAGGCGCAAGACCGTCTGACGTGTCCCATTGTCCCTTCACATCGACCACATTCCCTTGTCCGAGCGCAGGTGCGCCAACCGAAGATGAGCAAAGAAGCGCGAATGGCAGCACAAATGATCAAGCGTGTCTCAGGGGCCAGAGCACGGGTCGTGCCTAGAAAAGAGGAGCAAAGAAATTCATCCAATAGTGCGCGCACGCAAGATGCTGCAATGCACCCTATACCGTGCGACTGTCTTCCTCCAACTCTTACCTTGCCTGGAACTCTCATTGATGATGACTGCAAGACTTATTGCATGTAGCCGTTCTCGTCCCGCCTGCCATTAGTCATCGCGCAGTCACACCAACGCCATTCTCTTAACGTACCCGGCCCTCCCCAAATCACCATAAGGGCTCGAAATTGGCACACTGAGCGCGAGAGAGCTCTCGGCTGAGCTCTCTAGCCTTCAGCTCAGGGGAAAGATGACGCTCCAAGGAAATCTCATCCAATGGTACTCGCGGCAATATTTGAATGGTGAACTCAAACCCCTTCTCACCCCTCCATTTCTATTCTCCTATAATACGCTACACATTGCTTCCATGCCGGGT